>JBBPBX010010167.1:23124-42898 GCA_038048925.1 Garcialebias charrua | reverse complement strand
CCAGACGCGAGTGGAGAGCAGATTTTTACTGAACTAGGCTGAAAAAAGTTAAAATGAGTGCAAAAAATGTTGAATTAGCTAAAAACAAAAGGCTAAAATGATCATAAAACTGCTAAATAGTAGCTGAAACTTGCCCAAATAAGCTGAAAGGAGCATAATAAGCTGATATTAGCTGAAAGAAGTTGGAAGAGGGCAGCACGGTGGCACAACTGGTAGAGCTGCTGCCTCGCAGAGAGCAGGTCCCTGGTTCAAATCCTCGTCCAGGGGCCTTTCTGGGTGGAGTTTGCATGTTCTCTCTGTGCATGCGTGGGTTTTCTCCAGGTACTTCAGTTTCCTCCCACAGATCAAAAACATGCATGTTAGACTGATTGGTAACTCTAAATTGTCCCTAGGTGAGAGTGAGAGAGTTGTTTGTCTCTATGTGTCCCTGTGAGGGATTAGAGACCTGTCCAGGATGTCCCTCGCCTCTCACACAGTGACTGTGTAGCTGAATTATTTTTTAATTTGCAGAAGGAGCTGAAAGAAGCTGAAGCAGAACAAAATGTGAAAGGAGCAGTAAAATGTTGTAAACACATCTAAAGATTTGAAGGATGAGCTCAGTTCATTTTCTATGAGGAAAACATGGCAGAAAAGGCTAAATATTTCAAAAAGCTAAAGTTGTGCTAATATCAAAATGTCAGCACCCTTCTCCTGAAGGAGCTGAACATTTTGATTTATGTTTTGTTGAAATAGCTCGAAAACAGATAGATTCCAAAAAACATACGAATAGGGATATTAATTATAATAAATATTAACAGGATCACAATAGTGTAAATGCATTCACACAATAAATGTTAAAGCTGTTCCCAGTAGCACCTTTTGGTCATCATGGTAACCACTCAGCTTTGTGTCTCACTCCCTGACTGCTGAGTTATTGAGAGGCAAAATAAACCTAAAGCAAGAAGTCAGATAAAAAAAAAAGAATGCTTCAGACATGATGACGTCCTCGATGGCCTCAAAGCTCGAGCTTCATGGCCGAGAGTCTCCAGTGCGCCCTTCTGTAAAGTCCAAAGATTTGATGTTTTAAGCATGTTGTGGTTGTTTTCCTGCCACTCCTCCATGGAGACCAGCTCTGTCCAGTTTGTACTGGTTTTATGATCTCTTCTACGGAGCCCGTCTGGTGACATGGTAGGAAATAAAATTATCATGTGGCCACTTAATACTTTTGCGTGGCCACTTGATACTTTCGCTTTCAGTATGACGCTGTCGCGGGGGAAGATATCCAATAGGAGCTAAAGGCCGAGCTATACGAAGTATAACGTTGGTTACGTATTGTAACCCCAGATTATACGAGTATAGCGGAGCCCTTTAGCTTTGTGGGCCCCATTGGCTCTTGGACGGCTGAATGATAAGCTGTTCGAGGCAGTTCCTTCCGTGTGGTGGAGTTAAATACACACGGGGCGGGCCCACACTGTAGGTGGGCGTGGACTAAAAGGTTATTCAGTATGACGCTGTCGCGGGGGAAGTGTGAACGCCAGTAAAATACTGGAGTATTTGAGCGAAAGAGAACTACTGTACACAAACGTCCTTCAGGGCATGCATACTGCTGACTGAATGGTAACTACTACCGTAACTGTTCTGTCACAATTTATGCAAATACCCCTGTAATACCGACCTAAAACATATTGTACATCGAGACAATACCACCAAGTAACTAATGCATAGTCTACACGCCACAACTATCTAGCAATTTCCCTTTAGCGACAAAATACTAGTAGAATTCAATAGGCTATTGCACTGACGGTTAGCATATTAGCACTGAGTTAGCACTAGGCCATTATCTTCGCCATGTAAACAACTTTGTATTTAAGATAAACATACCATACAAATAGGTCGCTGACCACGTACACTGCCTGCATTTATGTAAAACACTCAATTACACACTGGGAGTCGTACCTGAATGCGACAAAATACTAGTAGAATTCAATAGGCTATTGCACGCGGTTAGCATATTAGCACTGAGTTAGCACTAGGCCATTATCTTCGCCATGTAAACAACTTCGTATTTAAGATAAACATACCATACAAATAGGTCGCTGACCACGTACGCTGCCTGCATTTATGTAAAACACTCAATTACACACTGGGAATCGTACCTGAATGCCATAGAAGTATTGATGTGAAAGATAAACCACATTCATTAATTCATGACTCACTGAACGGAGTTATGTTGCGTTCAGGAACACATTAAAAAAATCTGTTTCCCGACACTCACCTATTGCGATGAATGTAATCTCAGAAAAAGTACATTAATCTTACAACAATTTGTACGGAGCTATTGAACCTCGAGTTTTAAACCTCGTGGCATGAATTTTTATCACGTGGCCACGTGATAATTATCATGTGGCCACTTGATACTTTCGCGTGGCCACGTGAAAGTATCAAGTGGCCACGCGAAAGTATCACGTGGCCACTCGATAATTATCATGTGGCCACTTGATACTTTCGCGTGGCCACGTGATACTTTCACGTGGCCACTCGATAATTATCACGTGGCCACGCAAAAGTATTAAGTGGCCACATGATAATTTTATTTCCGACCATGTCACCAGACGGGCTCCGTACTCTCCACTCCATCAGTGTTCTCTGTTTCCTCCTGGACGTTTCTCTTCTTAGCCTCTTCATGGATTTCTGCATGTTTGCTGTGGTGACATAATCTTTTCATTTAAAAACACATTTAAGTGCAGGATAATTTCTCATTTAATTAGTATATCCCACACCGGGGTCAGCTGTGCCTCATCCTCCTCCCTGCTCTGCAGTGATTCACATATCAGTACCGGTACACAAAAGTGCAGGAACTTATGCATAGTGCAAAACTTTAATTATATTTGTGTGGTTTTTAAAAAATATATTTTTTCAGAGATTACTTTGTCTAACATCAGTTTGTCAGTAGATCACTGAGTGAAGAAATATGTTAAAAATATATTGTTTGAAAAGTTACAGACTACATTACAATCTTACATACCCCAGCTTTAATGACACTCTGTGGGATGTTCAGGTTCCAGGATAGTTTTTTAAAACGCAACACTTTTCTCTCAATTTGTACTGACCTTTGTGCAGAGTTTTCAAGCTCTTATTGAATCAAATTGAAAACTAATTTAAATTCAACCCTGTTAGACAACAGAACAGAACGACTGCCAAAGGGGTGAGTACTTTTGCAAGTCACCTTAAAGCTCCACTGACATCATCTTTTAACTTTTCAAAAAATGGCACAACATATATAAATATTAAGATTGACCCCTGACCGTTTTTGCTAAAATAATGTTAAATGAATGAAAATTCCTCTCAAGAATAGTTTAAAATTAGCGCTGTTTTTTTACACGGTAAATACGGGTTTTCCGGTCACGTGTTTGTGACGTCAGATAAAGGAATTTGCTCCAAGCGCACATTGAATACAATGTAGAAAATATAAACGCATCCGTCGAATTTAGCCATCTAAAACTGTAGATATTAGCGATTTAGCTTCAGTTCGTGAAGCAGAAGTTATTCTGAGTGATAAAAAACAAACAGCAATGTTTCATTTCTCCGTGTTGCTAGTTCTGTTTTCAGGAAAGGTTGCACATCCATGTAGTGAGCACCAGATGTCAGCAAAGCTATCGTGAACTCTTACAGAGCTCTGTAATGTAGAAATATATAAACGTATCCGTCGAATTTAGCCATTTAAAACATCAGATATTAGCGAATTGGCTTCAGTTCGTGAAGCAGAAGTTATTTAGAGTGATAAACAACAAAGAGCAATGTTTCATTTCTCCGTGTTGCTGTTTCTTTTACAGGAAAGGTTGCTCATTCATGAAGTGAGCCCTTTAGCTTTGCTGACATCTGGTGCTCACTACATGGATGTGCAACCTTTCCTGAAAACAGAACTAGCAACACGGAGAAATGAAACATTGCTGTTTGTTTTTTATCACTCAGAATAACTTCTGCTTCACGAACTGAATCTAAATCGCTAATATCTACAGTTTTAGATGGCTAAATTCGACGGATGCGTTTATATTTTCTACATTGTATTCAATGTGCGCTTGGAGCAAATTCCTTTATCTGACGTCACAAACACGTGACCGGAAAACCCGTATTTACCGTGTAAAAAAACAGCGCTAATTTTAAACTATTCTTGGAAGGAATTTTCATTCATTTAACATTATTTTAGCAAAAACGGTCAGGGGTCAATCTTAATATTTATATATGTTGTGCCATTTTTTGAAAAGTTAAAAGATGATGTCAGTGGAGCTTTAAGACATGGCACTGGCAACAGTTTAACGTGCAGTTAGAGTTTTCTCTGTAATATAAGATGTTTGACCTTGATCTTATGTTCAGTTATGAAATCAAATTTGACCATGAGTTGCTCTAAACATTATTTTTATTCTCTTACTGCTTCAGAGTCAGCCTGACTAGTTCTCAGCCTCACACCCGAGCCCGAGGTGTCCGTCTACTGTCTGAAGTTTTACAGGAGAACTACACGGAGCTCACAGAGAGAGAAGGTAATCAAACCATTGAACCAGCCTGGTATTGAATTTGAGTGCAGAATTTCAAAATGTCCGTTTATAAAAGAAGTATAAATAAAGCCGAAGTTCTGATGTCATGCAATACTGATACTTGGCAATGTAAAAGTATAACAACGTGATTGTCTTTTTTTCTGTGACAGTGGAGGTTCTTATTGCCTTCTATGAAAACCGCCTTAAGGACCATTATGTTGTCACTGCACCAGTTTTACACGGGCTGCAAGAGTTGGTAAGTCCTTCATCCATTCATCAAAATCAGGAGGATTAAACGAGTTTAACAGCAGAGCTCAAGTGCGTCTATGGCCATATTCAAATGCTTGTTGGGTATTCACACTGCTTTCTTGTTTTTCATATATAATTTGTAATCCAGTTGTGTATATAAATCACCTGGATCAAAAATAGAATTATTCACGGATAAAATCTTGGAAATATTGGTTAAAAGTTTTAACAAAAATGTTTTTTTGTGCGGAGATTTTAACATTGATCTGGGGACAGGGGCTGACTCAAATGACATCAGTACATTTATGGATTCAATGTGCAGTTTAAGTTTTTTTCTGTTGATATCTAATCCAACAAGAATCGCATCACACAGTGCTACAATAATCGATAACATTTTTATTAATATCACAGATGGTGATGTGATGGGTGGCATCTTGATGAAGATCATTAACCAATTTTCACAATTTACAAAAATAATGAAATTCTTATGGAAAAGATTACAAGAAAGAACAAAATAATAAACACATCTGAATTTTTTTTAGATAAATTTAAATATGATTTAGACAAACACATTTGGGATGATGTGTATGTGGATGATGTGAATCTATCTTATGAAAAATGTATGAATATTCTAGAAGTTTTATATAAAAAAAATTGTGTGCAAAAAATTAATAAATGTGGTAGGACGGGTATGGGTAAAAAATAGGCAACTTAAGTTTAAAAACACTATTTTAATAAAATGAAACTGGTTGCAGTGACTTTACATAAAAAGTTACCTTTAAGGCACGCAGACCCATTACAGAGGAGGCTTGAGACAATTTCACACAGCTCCACAAGTTTAAGTTGCACAATTGTTTGTTTAATAAAAAATGCTAAGTTAAAATCACTAACTTTAAAAGACAGTTATGGCTCCACTCAGCAACAGCAGCGCAATTCAGAGCAGTACATATAAAAGGAAAACCCCACAGACAAATCGTACACCAAACCAGAAATAATACCACCGCCTGGGGGATTCTCGATCAATCAAACGGCAGCAGTCCAAAGAGTCCTTCCTGGAAAGAACTGCCGCACCGTAGTAGACGCTGCTCAAGCCGGCACCTGGACAATTGGTCCAAGCTGAGCATCAGTCGGCCCAGATCAGCCACACAGGACAAGTCGGCAGTTGACGCACAACCCAGATGGAGGGCGGAAACCAGTCGGGACAATCAGGACAGCAGGCAAACGAACGGCCAAGGACAAACAGCAGCGGCTAACAAAAATAAATATTATAATTTAAATCTGAAAGCATAAACAAAGAACAGAAAAACTACTTGCGCTTTACTTACCACCGATCTCCACTTCTAACAGAAGAGGGAAAACAGGAGGCTTGTACAGGCGGTCGCGAGAACAGTAGATCAGAGCGACCTTAAGCGCACATTTATTTACGCTACCGTGCCACGCCAGCAAACGCCGAGGTCTGAACCGGAAGGTGGATGACGTGAAGTCAACCACTGAGGGATGTCCCTTTTTATACAGGCAGCCAGCCCCAGACCCAATCACATCCCGGCACTCGTGGGGTGTGTTCAAAGCCCACAGGACATACTGCCACATCAAGAAAAATACCATTGATCAACCATGGATGACGAATGGACTGAGAAATGCATGTAAAAAAACAACAACTACGGTATCTATACTCATGTTTTTTGAAATCCAGAACACTTGAGGCAGAAAATAAATATAAAGTGTACAAAAACAAGTTAACGTGGATCATAAGAAAACATAAGAGAGAATATTATAGTGAATTGTTACATAAATGTAGTGGTGATATGAGGGCAACATGGCGAGTAATGAATAGTGTTCTAAAAAACAAAAGATTAGTGTGGGTCTTTCTCAACATTACGTGGAAAATAACAAGGAAATACACGATGATTACGAAATCGTAAATGGATTTAATAATTACCGTATTTTCCGGCCTATAACTCACACCTTTTTGCATAATTTGCATGCCTTGCGACTTATAGGGCGAAGCGACATATTTGGATTTTTTCCCATACTTTTAGACCAATGTTTGGCTGAGATATGACAGTTTCCATTCAATCTGACGAAAAATATGGAGTAGTACCACTTTCGGCCGCTAGGGTCCACCGACCGTTCCCAGCTCATGTGTCCAACGGCAGCCTCCTCTGGTCGGACTCACTCTGTTGCAGCACGGCCTCCTGCTCTCTGGATCTATGACACTTCCAGAGAGTCCACCGACTGTTCCCAGCTCATGTGTCCGATGGCAGCCTCCTCTGGTCAGACTCACTCTGTTGCAGCACGGCCTCCTGCTCTCTGGAGGTCTGAACTACTGTTACCTCAGTGTTTTACTGTTCGCAATGCAAAATAGCTCAAGAACCACCAGAAAGATTTTGATGAAACTTACAGAAAGTAATCACTGGATGGAAATTTACAACTGATTAGCTGTAGGAGTGGTTTGAGCTAAAATTCTATGTTTTAGGACCATAGCTGTGGTAGCTTTAAGCTCCGTGTTTAACCATTAGCAAAATAGTTCAAGAACCACAGGACAGATTCTGATGAAACTTACAGAAAGTAATCACTGGATGGACATTTACAAACTGTTAGCTGTAGGAGATGTTTGAGCTAAAATTCAATATACTGTATTTATAAATTATTTTCGCAGCGCGCACACACTTTTGGAAGACCGTCAAAGCGAAACAACTTAAATCAGAATCAGGTTTATTGGCCAAGTATGTTGACACACACAAGGAATTTGTTTCCGGCTGTTCGTGTGTCTCTAGAAAATGTCTCTCTAAAAAATGCTAAAAAGAATGCTAAAAAGAAATGCTAAAAAAATGCAAAAAAATACTAAAAAATCCAGCTGATTTGAACACTACGTTCATTATTAAAGGAAAAGTTGAGCTCAGAAACACTTTTGCTATAATGTCAGCAAACATATATATTTTTTAAGTTGTATATCTTGTTAAATTTGAAAGAAATGAAGCGTATCTGCTCGCTGCGTGTGCACGCTTCGCAGCACCGACGTAGCGAAACTTTTTTTTAAATTCAGCTGATTTGACCGGTATGTGCATTTATTAAGGAAAAGTTCAGCTCAGACACATCTTTACTATAATTTTCAGCAAACAAATAATTGTTTTTAAGTGTTAATCTTGTTAAAGTCCTACCGTGCACGCTCCTGTGGCCATTTCCGGGTTGTCACCGCTGACGCGTAACAAACGCGACTCGTCAGCGGTGACGCATAATAGATGCGACTTATAGGGCGATGCAACATACAGTATTTATGGATTTTTCCACTTTATTGGACATAATTGGACTGATGCGACTTATAGGACAGAAAGTACGGTATGTACAAGTACATATTGAAATGAAACAGTGTTTTCCAGGATCACGGTGCAACATAGAACATAACGTGCAAAGCAAAACAACACACAGTGCAGATACCTGTACACAATTAGGGATGCACAATATAGGATTTTTGGCCAATATCTGATATGCCGATAAGTTAAAACTTATTTGGCTGATAACCAATGTCAATATTTTATATATGTTCCTTTGTCTGAACATAGTCCTCTTATTTAGGCTTATTTACTACAAAAATTAGGCAACAGCTGTAAGAGCTGGTGACATATATTCAGTAACAGCCTTATGATGTGCATAGCACTTTAACCTATATAAAGTGTTAAATGTTATTTATTAGCATTAGTCACCTGCGATTCTGTCTCACTTGTGGAGGCTTGTTCCAGGTTCCTAGCTGCATTGTGGGATCCTCTGCACTCCTGTGCATGAAGGACAGCCTTTTTAAGTTCAACGTTTTTGTCTATCCATTGTTCTGTAAGACTAAGCATGGTAACGGGGCTAACACGACGTCTAAATGACTGTGGTAAAACTTACCCAACAAGTCGTGCTATAGGCTATTAGCTTCTCAATGATGTCGGAAATGATGGCTGGTAACTTGGATAAGGTTATGTAGAAAAATATCTGTGACTGGGGATGATGTAGTGAGACTCAACGAAGTCCACAAATCTTTAGAATCCGACATCCTCACCAATGAAAAAATAAAATATCCACACTGCCGGCATTTTGAATTTTCCTCTCCGCCGTGAGATCAAGAACGCGCGCTTGACGTCCTCACGTTGTGCTGGCACTGCAGGCATCCTTGTCACTGGGTTGTCATACAAAAACAGCGTCTTTTGTATCAGTGAGTTATTTTGATGGCATGTCCGATGTCCGATTTTAACACCAATATCGACCGATACCAGGCAGATGATATTGTGCATCCCTACAATAAATACAAACAGACCTATAATTGCAAAACGACATCTAACCTAATCTAAACAAATAATTACGAGACAAGACTAAAGACACATGTTGATTAGTACATGTGTAGGTGGTACAGGAGGTAGAAACATGTTCTGATATGTGGTTAGTAGCACAAAGTTTTTCTGTTTTTATAACAGCAGAGATAAAAACTGTGTAAGGTTTAATAATACTAAAACTTAAACGTGCAAATAAAGAAGTCACAAACAGTACAACACATTTAGGTTGTGTGTATTTAGGTTGTGTGTGTGTCATAGTCCATCTTGTGTTTGTGTGATAGGGTCCATCCTATGTGTGTGTGTGTGTCAGAGTCCATCGTGTGTGTGTGTGTCAGAGTCCAGAGTTGAGGAGTCTGATGGCTTGTAGAATGAAGTTGACATATCGTTATCTGTGATAATTGTCCCATTATGAGCAGATATACGTAAACACTTCTAATTTTCACCCCTAAAATGCTGTGAATGAACCGTGTCTTTACTTGCAAATGGTGTAATTGTACAACGTATCCAGCAGAGAGTGCATGTGGACTTCTTTTAAGTGATGGCCATACTGCACACTTGACTCACAGCACAGCAACTAAATACGGTGTAGCATATTTTGCTGAACAGTGTTTATTTTAACTGATCTGTAAAATAAAATAAAAATCAATAAAAAAAATTATCCTCCAATCCACTATATTATATATTACCGTATTTTCCGGTCTATAAGTCGCACCTTTTTGCCTAATTTGCATGCCCTGCGACTTATTGAGCAGTGCGATATGTTTATGGATTTTTTCCCATATTTTTAGACCAATTTTTGGCTCAGATATGACCATTTTTCATTTTGGCAAAAAATTGTGCATTATCACTTTCGGCCGCTAGGGGTGCAGTACCACTTTTGTCCGCTAGGGTTCACCGACCGTTCCCACCTCATGTGTCCGACGGCAGCCCCCTCTGGTCGGACTGACTCTGTCGCAACCCGGCCTCCTGCTCTGGAGCTCTGACATTTCTAGAGAGTCCATCGACCGTTTCCAGCTCATGTGTCCGAAGACAGCCTCCTCTTGTCGGACTTACTCTGTCGCAGCCCGGCTTCCTGCTCTGGAGGTATGAACTACTAAAGCACAGGACAGATTTTGTTGAAACTTGCAGAATGTAATTACTGGGTGGACATTTACAAACTGTTAGCTTTATGAGACATTTTAGCTAAAATTTGATGTTTTAGCTTCGTTGATCGTGTTAGCTTATAGCTCCGTATTTACCGTAAACGGGTACTATTTATGTAAATAACTCATGAACTACAGGACAGATTTTGATCAAACTTACAGAAAGTAATCACTAGATAGACATTTACAAACTGTTAGCTGTATGATATTTTTTAGCTAAAATTTGATTGATTTATAATTTATTGGTTTATTGGGTTGGGCTGCCGAGGACGACCAGAGGCGAATCCAGAGTCCTGAAAAGATGACAGAATGTTTATTCAGCTGGGCTCCTCTGAAAAGTCAGTGGAATTCCTCAGTAGCAGGATTGGGAGGGTGAGAGCGTCAGGTTTACAAAACTTCTCAGACCTGTTGAGATAAGACAGCTTGTCAAGGCCAGTCAGTGAGCCAAATGTCAGATAAACACGATTGTTTTGGGAACAGGCAGAACTTTAATGACATCTACCTTCAGTCTGTGTCGGTCCACTCGCTTCCGAAATGTCCAAATTAAAATGACCATACCAATCCCTGATATCCAATCCATTCAGCCAAAAGTCTGGGTTCTCGAGAAATGAACCAAGCCATCATGTAAGGCAGGCAGCCTGACCAGGTCCAGATTTGCTGCTGACGTCTTCCTTTTGTGTTGATAGACCAGGAACCAGCCGAATCCAAAAAGCAAGAACCAGTTATCATAAATCCCATTAAATCCAATTAAATTCCATTGGTACATTTTCATCTTTAAATCACTTCTTGGTCTGCTGCCTTCATACATCTACTCCTACATGTCTTTGCGTGAGTGCAGCTACAGCGTGCGCTCTCAGGACATGATTACCTACAGTGTTCCGTTAGTGAGGACTGAACTTGGCAAAAGGACCTTCTCCTACTCCGCTCCTGCTTCCTGGAATATCTTACAAAAACATCTGAAGCTCTCAACCTTGACCTCTCTAAATGGCTTTAAGAATCTGTTGGAATTCTGGCAAAACCCAATGCAGACATGTTCCTGTTTTTTATTTTCTACATCTGTCTTATCATCTGTCTGTTTTGCTACTTTGATATCTTTGTTTTAACTTTTTTAAATGAAAATAAAAAATCTGTATGCCTCTCTTATGATTTGCTGGTGAAGATTCTCAGTCGTCCAGGACATGATGAAATCAAAAAAGGCGTTCAATACAGGATCAACTGGACTTTATTTGTTGCAGAAAACGTTTCGACTTCTGTCCAGAAGTCTTTTTCAATTCTGAATGGAAGCTGTGAGAACGAGAAGTTTTATACAGGCTTACAAGTCACGCACCAACATATGAAATTGGAAACTGAAAAAACACCACAAATTAACTAACATGCCCATTCTATTTAAATTGACAAAACGACACATCCCAGCTTAAAAGGGGGTTTGTAACACATACATGTAAATTGAAAGATCACACCTAACAGTAGGAGGTTCCCTTGAGGTCTCTGTTAGAAGACACAAAACTGTATGTAAATTGACAAACAACACCTCCCAAACAACAAAAGAGGCTGCTCAGAGAACTTTGTTAGTCTAATTTACAGACAAGGCATCCCTGCTCCCATCCGGTGTAAAACGTTTCGGAATCAAATCCAAAACTGAGTTATAAGTCTTAGACAGTTGAAATCTCAGACCTCCTCCTCTGTTAAGAGAAGGTTTTTCTCTCTTAACATACACAGCTTCCTTTACCCCCCTCTCAAACCATCTGTGTTCTCGGTCCAAAATTTGAACATTCTGGTCCTCAAAGGAGTGTCCCTTGTCCGTGAGGTGAAGGTGAACAGCTGAGTTTTGTCCAGAGGAGGTTGCTCTCCTATGTTGAGACATTCTTTTGTGGATAGGTTGTTTCGTTTCTCCGATGTAACGGTCTGAGCAGACTTCGCTGCATTGGACTGCATAAACCACCCCACTCTGTTTGTGTGTGGGGGTTCTGTCCTTCGGATGCACCAGCCTCTGTCTGAGAGTCCGGCTGGGTTTGAAGTGTACTGGGATGTTGTGTTTGTTGAAAATCCTTCTGAAATTCTCTGAGACTCCAGCAACATAAGGAATGACAATGTTTTTCCGTCTGTTAGACTTTTTCTGTTCATTATTGTGTTTAACAGATTTCCTTGCTGACTTGACAAACGCCCAGTTGGGATATCCACATGTTTGCAGAGATGTTTTGATGTGTTTCTGTTCCTTTTCCTTCCCTTCTGTCCTTGTGGGGATGTGTTCTGCCCGATGCTGTAAAGTTCTGATGACAGAAAGTTTGTGCTCCAGTGGATGGTGAGAGTCGAACAGGAGATATTGGTCTGTGTGGGTTGGTTTTCTGTAAACTTCAATGTTGAGACTGTCATCTCCCTCCATATGCACCAAACAGTCCAAAAAAGGCAGCTTATTGTCGTTCGCATCCTCTCTGGTGAACTTGATGTTGTTATCAACAGAGTTAATGTGTCTGGTGAACGCTTCCACCTCCCTGGCTTGGATTTTGACACAGGTATCATCCACGTATCTGAACCAATGGCTTGGAGTTGTCCCCTCATAGGAGTTTAGGGCTCTCTGTTCCACTTCCTCCATGTAGAGGTTTGCAACAATGGGTGACACTGGAGATCCCATGGCACAGCCGTGCTTCTGTCTGTAAAAACTGTCATTGAACTTGAAATAAGTGGTGGAGAGGCAGAGATCCAGCAGGGTGCAGATGTGGTCTGGGGTTAAGTTGGTCCTTTTGTCCAAATCCTTGTCCTGTAGAAGTCTTTTTTTGACAGTTTCTATTGCTTCAGAAATGGGTATGCATGTGAACAGGGAAGTCACATCATACGATACAAGAGTTTCTCCCGGGGTCAGCTTCAAATGTTGAACTTTGTTGGTGAAATCAATGGAGTTTTTAATATGATGAGGTGTGTTTCCAACCAGAGGAGCTAAAATACCAGCCAGATGTTTAGCAACATTGTATGTCACTGAGTTCATGCTGCTCACGATGGGTCTGAGAGGTGTACCTTCTTTGTGTATTTTTGGAAGTCCATACAGACAAGGAGTGGCCTCCCCCGGGTACAGTCTATAATACAATGATCGATTGATTGTTTTCTCCTTTTCGAGTTTTTGTAGACAATCAATGACTTTCTTTTTAAAGGTGTTAGTCGGGTCCCTCTTCAGGTGCTCATAGGTGTTACTGTCATTCAGTAGAGCGGTTATTTTCTCCTGGTAGTCCGACGTGTTGAGTATTACTGTGCATCTTCCTTTGTCCGCTGGTAAAATGGTGATGTTTTGGTCTTGGCTGAGTGATGTTATGGCTCTCCTTTCCTGTGGTGTGAGATTTGAGGGAGGCAGTTTGGCACTGGAGAGGGTAGCTGATATTTTCATCCGAAGTTGTTCAGCCTCTGTACCTGTCAAGTTGTTGTTCCTAATCGCAGATTCTGTGGCTGTGATTAGTTCCACAACAGGTATTTCTTGTGGGGAGATGGCAAAATTTAGTCCTTTTGCCAACACATTTTTCTCAGGTTGTGTCAAAGTCCTGTTAGACAAATTTCTAACCCACAGTTCCTGAGTATTTGTGTTGGAGCCAAACTCCTTATCTTGACTGATGACTTGTGATGAGAAAAACGCTCTCTGCTGTAATTTTAGGAACTTACTTTTTTGACGTTCCTTACTTTTGTGGTGCTGTGATAGTTGAGCCTTTTCAACAAAACAGGACACTTCTTCCAACAGAGGTGGTGATAGAAGAGTGGAGAGCTTTAGGAGGCTCTGATCCATTTCAAATGAGAGAGCTTCAATAGTGAAATTGATCTGTCTTATTCTCTCATTGAGAAGCTTGTGTTGAGCTTTAAGGAGGATTCCTTCAGCTCTTTGTCCTTTAATTGTCGAGTTGAGTTTTAAACTGCTGGGGATGAGTTTTTCTTGTCTGCATCTCAGACTGAAACGGAGATGGTTCCTGTAGTCTGCCAACTTCCTTGACATCTTCTCAAATTCTCGCACAGCTTTTAGGGTATCCTTCCCAAAATGAAAAGCAATATGCTGGTGAAGATTCTCAGTCGTCCAGGACATGATGAAATCAAAAAAGGCGTTCAATACAGGATCAACTGGACTTTATTTGTTGCAGAAAACGTTTCGACTTCTGTCCAGAAGTCTTTTTCAATTCTAGAATTGAATTTCAATTCTCAGAATTGAAAAAGACTTCTGGACAGAAGTCGAAACGTTTTCTGCAACAAATAAAGTCCAGTTGATCCTGTATTGAACGCCTCTCTTATGATTGTCTTTTGTTGATTGTTCAAGGAAAATCTACTGTTGCTGTGGTCATCATTCTTTAGTTTGTAGACAGGTCCCTCTTGTAAATGAGTCCTCGAGGCTCAATGAGATTAACCTGCCTAAAAAAAGGTTGAATGAATGAATGAGAAAATATGCGTCCTTAAGATCCACAGATGACAGCAGAGATAGACACGTCATCAAGTCTTCCAAGTCGATGAGATATCCAGCTGCGTGTATGCCAACAGGGCAAATCGGCTCGCCTACAGCCTGTCTTCTCTTTGAAGAAATGTCATCAGTTGTGTTGAGGGAGTGGGACCAACTGACCAAATTGAAGTCCATAGTTATGATTCAGAAGATTTTGTAGAAGAGAGGCTCTCAGACAGTTTTACAGACAAGACAAAGCAAAAGCAAAGCGGAGACCGAGAGGAGACGTCCGCCCTTGAGAAGAGCAAGTGTTGAAGTGTTAATTGGTCTTCCAGCTGTTCGTTATATGCTCAATTTCCTTTTTCCAGCCACTTATTGCTACTTGTCCCAACTTTTTTGAGATTTGTTGACACTGTGAAATTTTGAATCAACATATTTTTCCTTTAAAATGTGACATTTACTCAGATTAAACTTTTGATCTGTCATCTATGTTCTATTACAAATAAAATATTGACATTTGCCATCTCCACATCATTGCATTCAGTTTTTATTCACAATTTGTTTAGTGTCCCAACTTTTTTGGAATCCGGTTTGTATATACATTGTATGTGTGTATATATGTATATATATATATATATATATATATATATATATTAGGGGTGTAACGGTACGCTAAAATCACATTTCGGTTCGGTTCAATTACAAGGAGGGCTCGGTTCGGTTTATTTTCGGTTTATTTTCGGTACAAAAAAAAAAGACAAAATAAAGACTTACAAAATGTTTATTTTGAAAATATGCCAAAAATATGTTTGTATTGTATTGTAGTAATAAATAAAAGTGACCCATTTGGATGATATTTTAAATAAACAGCACTCTACAATAAATAAATTATATTAAAAATAATAAAAATCTTAATGAATACAATAACAGTCAGAACCAGAACAATAAGCAGCAACAGACTGTTTACAATCTTAACTAATAAAGTTTTTGTCCAGTAGCACCAGTGTGGCTGTATTTGTCCTCATTACTCACAACCTCTTCTTGGTGGGACTGGTCCTGGAACAGTTCCAGAGTTCAATTCAGTCATCACACACTTCTTAGCTGCAGCAGGTGATCTCTGGTGGATTTCCCTGAAGTGGAAGGAGAGCAGCTACCTCTGTAACTGGAAATACTGGAAATAAAACACAGAGGTAAAAAAATAAGTTAATAAGATTATAATTTTAAATAATAATAAATTATAAATAATAATTATAATAAAATAACAATACCTCTTGAACGGTTGAATATCTCACTCATCATCAGGGCAGGGTTTAAATCAGCTCCAGGACTTGTTGACCATCAGTTTTAGTTTTTTCATAAAGAGCTGAACTTTTTGACTTAAGTGTTGACGTGATGGATGTCTCATAGCAAGGATCAACTGTGCATTAAAAACTTTCAGACTTAGATTCAGAGCTTTAAAAACTCATACAGTTTGTGTTATTGATCTGGACCCATCTAAATTACCTGATGAAGTTGTTTAAATGCAGCTGTGTTGTTAGCGCACTTTGTAGAAGTTGTTTAAATGCAGCTGTGTGGTTAGCGTACTTTGTAACAGCTCGTTCACGTTCTGATGACGTAGTTTCCAGCGCGTTCACGTTAGACGTGTTGCTGCTGCAGATCCAGTCTTCATGAAAAAACGTCCACACACACAGCTTTGTGCGCTCGTCTTTTAACAAGAAAACCATAACGTTAACAAACAGGAAACCGCAGCGAGAAGCTAACGGCTAATGCTGCGCGTGCTGCGAGATAATAGCTCCGTGCTGAAACGCGCCCAGGAAATTTTGTTCCGCGGCGCACATATTAACATTCAATGAGTGAAAAAATAACCGTTTCGGTACAGCACGTTCGGTTCGGTCCACCTCCGTACCTTTTCGGTTCGGTACACCAACTACAACCGTTACATGCCTAATATGTATGTATATATTAGTGCTGGACGATAATTCAATAACGATAAATATCGCGATTTACTTTTATTCAATAACGATGATATGAAGTTTAAGCATATTTTCGATATTTCGATAGGATTTTACAACGTTTTTCTGTTTCTGTTCGGGTTGGAGCGGCTGCTTCAACAACCCGCCCGGACAGAAAAAGCTGTGACACAAAACGTGCGTGGTGACGTCGTTGTTACGCAGCGCTCACTCCAGCAGCAGGCGTTAGCGGTAGCAGGCTAAAAGCTAAGCTAGTCTCCAAAGCGCGTTAAGTTTTCGCTTCAAAACGAGTCAAACGAGTGCTCATGACCGTCAGAATGTGACTGAACAAAGTTTCACAAGCGAAGAGAAAGAGACGACATCACTGATGAGAGGAAAGACTAATTCGTCGGTGTGGACGTAGTTCGGTTTTGTTAAACTGCAGGTCTCATCTGCAGCGAGTCTTACTCGGTTTCTTTATTTTGCAAAACGTGACAAAGTCGTTCTAACTAGCGGTGGGAACATCTAACTTGTTTAATCTGAAGAGTTTCCACTCGATATAATATGAGAGTCAGAAGATGAAGAACAATAAAGTTTGAGCCAACGTTTCCCTGAAACTACGACGTAAACAAACAGCCCCAGCAGCGCTGCATGTTTTTTTATTCAAAATAAAACAAATTCATCAGAAGAAGAAAAAACACTGAATGAAAATGTGCAGAAAGACGAAAATAGTGTTTTAATATCTGCCCCTTGTTTAAAAAATACAAAATAACTACAAACAACAACCTTCACTTCACCTGCACCACACCTTCCCAACAACTTTGATTTAATCATATTTTAAAACATATAAATAGTTTTAGAAATGTTTATGGTGATATCAAGTCAACACAATCCTGTTTCCTGATTTACAACTCAGCTCCTTCAAACTAGTCCTAAATGGAGGTTTTACAAACATTTAATAATAATAATAATAATAATAAACTTTATTTGTATAGCACCTTCCACAATGCCTTGCATTGACCAAGGTGCTTAACAGGATAAAAAGAAAAATAAACGGGAACAATAGATCAATGAAAATAGAATAAGAAACCACAGCGATAAAAGAAGGCAATGGAAATAAAAAAATGCTACATACTAAAATAACACAAGTAATAAAAGTTACACACAGAAAGCTTTTTTGAACAAGTGAAATAAAAATGCAATTGAAATAAAGATGCTACATACTAAAATACAAAATAATAAAAGTTACACACTGAAAGCTTTTTTGAACAAGTGGGTCTTCAGTTTGGTTTTGAACAGAGTCAGATCAGAGGTGGCACGCAGCTCAAGGGGGAGGCTGTTCCAGGCTTTTGGGCCGGCAACAGAAAATGACCGGTCTCCCCATTGCTTGTACCTCGAGCGAGGCACCTCCAGCAGGTGTTGACTGGCAGATCGTAAGTCCCTGCCAGGCTGATGGGCTTTCAGAAGTTCTGAGATGTAGAGGGGAGCAAGTCCATTCAGAGCTTTGAAAACAAACAGCAGCAACTTGAACTGTATCCTGAACTGAACTGGGAGCCAGTGTAGAGAGGACAGGACAGGAGTGATGTGTTCATATTTTCGTGTGTTGGTCAAAAAGCGCGCGGCAGAGTTCTGTACAAGCTGTAAACGGGAGATGGAGGATTGATTAATGCCAAGATACAAAGCATTACAATAGTCAAGTCTGGAGGTCACAAAGGCATGGATGGCCTTCTCCAGATCACCACGACTAAGAAATGACTTGACTTTGGAGAGCAGACGGAGTTGGAAAAAGCTGGTCTTGACAACAGAACTGATCTGTTTATCAAACTTTAAATTGGAGTCAAACTGCACTCCAAGATTTCTGACCACCGAGTTGAAGTGGGGGAGGGGAAAACCAACACTGGGACAGGGAAGGATGTTGCTGGTGTCATCAGGTGCACCAAACAAAATGCATTCAGTTTTATCTGTGTTTAGGTGGAGGAAGTTTTGAGAGAGCCAGTGCTTAATGTCATTTAAGCAGTTGACAAGAGTGTTTGAACTGAGTGAGGGGTTGGGAGTGACTGGCAGATAGATTTGTAAATCGTCTGCATACATGTGAAAAGACAGGTTATGACGTGTGATGATTGATCCTAATGGCAGCATGTAAAGAGAGAAGAGGACTGGCCCTAGAATAGATCCCTGTGGTACGCCGGAGGTCAGAGGGGTTGATGAAGATTTACATTCCCTTCAGGGTTTAATAACTTTAAACAAATTTTAATTGAATATTTGGGGGGTAATTTTTTTTCAGTTTTATACATGACTTGTAAAATACTATGTTCAACCAAATCATAAAATTTTAATAATTTAAACTGATGAAATATTTGTTGGGTGACCATAGCACTTCCTACTAATAATTCTTGTAGCTCTTTAAAAACAAAACAAAAAAAACAGGGTTTGTAATAGTTTTACATGCTTTTCCCCAAACTTCAATACAACAGATTAAATATGGAACAATCATTACATTATTCAATATATTCAAAACTTTGTCATTCAAAAACTATTTTACTTTATACAGTAATGCAATTGATTTTGTTATTTTTATTCTTAAGTAATTTCCATGAGATTTCTATGTCAGCTTCTTATAAATAACAACACCCAAAAGTTTTATTTAATTAACTATGAATTTCAATGCTGTAAATTTTAAAGATGTTTAAAGTTAAAACTATTAATATTGACACAGTTGAGAATTTTATGGCAAGAAAGTTCATGCTCAATAATCCACGTACCAAATCCAATAATTTTCAGTCGGGTCATCTGGACAGTTTCTTTTTATAGAAATTGGATGGAGGATGGAGGGTGAAACGTTTCTATAAAAAAGAAACTGTCCAGATGACCCGACTGAGAATTATTGGGTTGAGAAGTTTATGTTTATTTGATGGTGATTTCCATCTTTTTGGAGGCTAAATACAAATACAAGGAGAACATTAATTTATTTGTATAGTTTATAGTTTTTTTTAGGCTTTTATATTGTTTATATCGATATCGAATTATATCGATATCGACCGAAATTAAGAACTATATCGTGATAAAAATTTTGGCCATATCGTCCAGCCCTAGTATATATATGTATGTATGTATATGTATGTGTATATATATATATGTATGTGTATATATATGTATATATATATATATATGTATGTATATATATATGTATATATATATATATGTATATATA
>JBBPBX010010167.1:6197-19917 GCA_038048925.1 Garcialebias charrua | reverse complement strand
TATATATATATATGTATATATGTATATATATATATATATATATTATATATATATATATATATATATATATATATATATATATATATATATATATATGTATATATCAAAGTCAAAGTCAACTTTATTGTCAGATCTGCAATATGTACAGTACAGGACATACACAGGACCGAAATTGCGTTTCTCTCAGTCCCTCGGTGCAACAGTAAACATCTAAACATTGAAACACTGAAACATATAATAATAGACATAAGCATAAAATAGTAAAACTAACACTGTCCTGAGTTTTTTGCATAGTGGTATAAGAGTATGAAAATTTACACCAACTCTAAAACTAAAACATTAAACATTTAATGAACATAATACTGTCCTGAGTTTTTGCATACTAGTATAAAAAAAGAGTATAAAAAGTATAACTAAAATAAACTAAAGGTTTCTAGCATTGACATTTGCAAAGTGGCAAAGCAGCGTATGAGTCAATGTACACAGTATATGTATGAGGTAGTAGTTGATGTTGTTATAGAGGCAAAAAGTGGCATATGCAGTAAGGCACATTGGGCATCCCTAAATAAGACCTAAATAAGACCGTTCAGAGCACACTGTATATGTACCAGCAGTGGTGTAGATATTAGAGTAGTGTAAATAAATGTAAACAGTAGTAATTACATGTAAGCAGTAGTAATAAAAGTAAACAGTATTAATAAATGTAAACAGAGAATGTAAACAGTATTATGATTATAGGCAGTGATGTAATACAGACATTAGTGCAAGTATGAGAAGTAGTGCAAACTGTATGAGCACATGACCGAGAGTTTAGTGAAAACCCGTTTGATGACACAGAGTCTAGTGTTAAAATCTTTGTGTTGAGTGGTAATGTGTGAGAAAGTTTTAGTGTTAAGGCAGTTCAAATGGGAGGGGGGGCAGAGCAGGCAGAGTGTTTAGCATTCTGACTGCCTGATGAACAGAGCTGTCTCTCAGTCTGCTGGTTCGAGCCTGGAGACTCCTCAGTCTCCTCCCTGATGGCAGCAGTCTGAAGCAGCTGTGTAGTGGGTGTGTGGGATCACCTGCCATGCGGTGGGCTTTCCGAGTGAGGCGTTTGCTGTGTAAGTCCTGCAGTGAGGGCAAGGAGGTGCCCACGATCTTCTCAGCTGCTCTCACAATGCGCTGGAGGCTCTTGCGGCAGGATGCAGTACATGCACCAAACCACACAGTGATGCAGCTGGTCAGGACACTTTCTATGGCACCTCTGTAGAAGGTGCTCATGATGGGGGTTGAAGCTCCAGCCCTTTTCAGCTTGCGGAGAAAGTAGAGACGCTGGTGAGCCTTCTTTGCCAGTGCTGCAGTGTTCCTGCTCCAGGACAGGTCCTTTGAGACGTGCACTCCCAGGAACTTGGTGCTGTCTACTCTCTCCACTGCGGTGCTGTTGATGGTCAGAGGGGCATGTTGGGCATCCTTCTTCCTGAAGTCCACAACAATCTCCTTTGTCTTCTCCACGTTGAGAGTGAGATTGTTGTGTCCGCACCACAAGGCCAGGCGGCTCACCTCGTTCCTGTAGTCCGTCTCATCGTTGTTGCTGATGAGACCCACCACTGTTGTGTCGTCCGCAAACTTGATGAAGTGGTTGGAGCTGTACGATGGTGTGCAGTCGTGTGTTAGCAGGGTGAATAGAAGGGGGCTCAGCACACATCCTTGTGGGGCCCCTGTGTTCAATGTGATGGTGCTAGATGTGTTACTCCCGACCCGCACTGTCTGTGGTCTCCCGGTCAGGAAGTCTAGCAGCCAGTTACACATTGAGGTGTTCAGCCCCAGACTGTCCAGTTTAAGGATGAGCTGTTGGGGGATGATGGTGTTAAATGCCGAGCTGAAGTCGATGAACAACATTCTAACATAGGAGTCCTTCGTGTCCAGATGTGTGAGAGCTGTGTGAAGGGCAGAGGAGATGGCATCGTCGGTTGAGCGATTAGGTCGGTATGCAAATTGGAAGGGATCCAGGGAGGCAGGGAGGACAGATGTGATGCTTTTCATGACTAGCCGTTCAAAGCACTTCATCAGGATGGGGGTGAGTGCTACTGGGCGATAGTCATTGAGGCATGCGGGCGTTGCCTTCTTTGGGACAGGGATGATGGTGGTGGCTTTGAAACAGGTGGGGACGATGGCCTGGCTCAGTGAGATGTTAAAGATGTCCGTGAAGACCGCTGCGAGTTCCCCTGCACAGTCCTTCAGCACACGACCAGGTATGTTGTCAGGACCAGAGGCCTTCCGGGCGTTAATCTTGATGAATGATCGCCTTACGCTGTCTGAGGACAGCGTCAGCACCTGGCCATCAGGAGAGGGGGGGAGTTTATGTGCTGGTGTGCTGTTACTTGCCTCGAACCGAGCAAAGAACTCATTCAGTTCATTCAGCGCAGAGGCTGAGCTGTCACAGGTCTGGGGGGGTGGTTTGTAGTTTGTGATGGTCTGTATTCCCTGCCACAGACTGCGTGTATCCCTGCTGTCCTTGAAACGGTGAGCTATTTTCCCAGAATACTGCTTCTTTGCCTTTCTGATGCCCCGGTCCAGGTTGTTTCTGGCTGCCCTCAGGCCCACCTGATCTCCCGCTTTGAAGGCAGCATTCCTGGCTCTCAGGAGTCTGTAATGCCCCTTTTCCACCGGTCGGCTCGGGTCGGATGTTACGTCATATGTGCGTCGCAGAGACCCCCTTTCATCCTTTCCCACCGGCTATTCCGAGCGGAGCCGCGCGAGATTTCCTGAGATTATCGGGCTGGTTTCAGAGGGGTACTGAAGCGAGCTCACCCGCTCCGGAAGTAGGAAGGAGGAGACCAGAGCTGTTTTTACGGAAGCGAGGGACGCGATCACTGCAGGACTTTTACATGATAAACACGGTAAAAACAATTATTATTTTTTAAATTTATAGCAAAGATGGGTCTTCAGCTGAACGTGTCCTTAATAAAATCACGTACTGCTCAAAACTGCAGGATTTTAAAAAAATAGGTTCGCCACGAGCAACACGCGGCGCGCGGGCGGCTTTATGTCTTTAAATGTAGCTCAATGAACAGATATAAAATATATTTCATAGCTGACTTTAATAGTACGAGGGCTCCTGAGCTTAACCACGCTTTAATATTGTCACGTATGGTCAAATGTGCTGCATTTAAAGTAGTTTCGCTTTGACTTTTTCCAAAACCTGTGTTTGCACAACGAAAATAAATTATAAAAATTCGAATTTTATTTCAAATAACTCCAACAGGATACATTTCGTATATGAACATGTTGTGATCACACTAGATTTTTTTGAAAAATATCAGCTTTGTGGTTTTTGATAGAATTGATAATATGTGAAACAAAGTAGAAAATAATGGACGTAGGTTGACACATTTATGTCTATAAAACATTGAATTTTATTTCAAATAACTCCAACAGGATACATTTCGTATATGAACATGTTGTGATCACACTAGATTTTTTTGAAAAATATCAGCTTTGTGGTTTTTGATAGAATTGATAATATGTGAAACAAAGTAGAAAATAATGGACGTAGGTTGACACATTTATGTCTATAAAACATTGAATTTTATTTCAAATAACTCCAACAGGATACATTTCGTATATGAACATGTTGTGATCACACTAGATTTTTTTGAAAAATATCAGCTTTGTGGTTTTTGATAGAATTGATAATATGTGAAACAAAGTAGAAAATAATGGACGTAGGTTGACACATTTATGTCTATAAAACATTGAATTTTATTTCAAATAACTCCAACAGGATACATTTCGTATATGAACATGTTGTGATCACACTAGATTTTTTTGAAAAATATCAGCTTTGTGGTTTTTGATAGAATTGATAATATGTGAAACAAAGTAGAAAATAATGGACGTAGGTTGACACATTTATGTCTATAAAACATTGAATTTTATTTCAAATAACTCCAACAGGATTCATTCATTCATTCAACCTTTATTTAGTCAGGTAAATCTTTTGAACCTCAAGGGCTCATTTACGAAAGCGACCTGCTAAAACTAAAGAACAATGAACAGCAGTGGTATAATTTCCTTAAACAATAAACAATAAACAAACAAACAATAAACAATAGAAAACAAAAGAGAGAAGAAAAAAAAAAAGAAAGTTTTTTTTTTTTTTTTTTTTTTTACAAAGTATCAAAAAACTAGCAAAACATTATAAGGTAGACGTATAAAATCAAAGACAGGAACAGATCTGCAGGATACATTTCGTATATGAACATGTTGTGATCACACTAGATTTTTTTGAAAAATATCAGCTTTGTGGTTTTTGATAGAATTGATAATATGTGATACAAAGTCTTTATTGTGTTCTTCTTCTAGTGGTGGCTAGTACTGTAGTAAATAGCTTGAGGAACACTACTGCCACCATGTGGTAAGACGAGTAGGATTCTGGACCCCGCCCACAGAAGGGGTACAAAAAAGCTGTGGAAACAGAACATAGATGTGACCCGACCCGAACTGAGCCGACCTGAGCCGATCCAACCCGAGCCGAGCCGAGCGGTGGAAAAGAGGCATAAACCTCAGCTGTCAGCCATGGGTTCTGATTAGCCTGAACAGTGATGGTTTTGAGGTTGGTTACATCATCAATGCACTTGGTGATGTATGAACATACAGTGTCTGAGTACTCCTGGAGACATGTGTTGTTGTTTGTGGTAGCAGCTTCTTTGAACATACCCCAATCTGTGGTGTCAAAACAGTCCTGGAGTGCCTCTGAAGACCCCTCTGGCCACACTCGTATCTGCTTGCGGACTGGTTTTGTGACTTTCACCAGTGGCCTGTATGCTGGCTTTAGCATAACACAGATATGGTCAGAAGCACCAATGTGGGGGAGGGGGATGGCTCTGTAGGAATTTTTCATGGTGGTGTAAACCTGGTCCAGGGTGTTGTTTCCTCTTGTTGCAAAGTTTATGTTTCTGTATGTTTTTGGAAGAACACTCTTTAAATCTGCATGGTTGAAATCACCAGCCGTGATGAGAAAAGCATCAGGATGGGCTGTTTGTTGCTCACTGATGTGCAGATATAGTTCATTTAGTGCCTCACCTCTATCTTTGCTGTTGGAGCTTGGAGGGATATATACAGCAACAATCATAACAGCTGTAAACTCCCTCAGTAAATAGAACGGTCTGCATTTAATAGTCATGAACTCCACTAAATGTGAGCAATGTTTGTGGACCACAGCAGCATCACGACACCATGCTTTGTTGATGTAAACATACAGCCCCCCTCCCCTTGTCTTACCTCCCTCGAGGGTTCGGTCCGCTCTGTAGCATGTTAGCTGCTCCAACTGGATAGCGTGGTCCAGAACGTTGTTGTTGAGCCACGTTTCCGTGAATACAAACACACAACAGTCTCTCACAGTCTTTTGTGACGTTCGTAGCAGGCGTATATAATCCAATTTGTTGTCCAAGGAGCGCACGTTAGCCAGAACCATGGATGGGATCGCCGGCCTGTGTGGGCTAGCTGCTAGCCTAGCTCTGATACCTCCGCGTTTACCCCGCTTCTGTTTCCTGTCACGCCGCTTGTGGCGTTTCCATGGCGGGCGCGGTGAAGCGTCACGCCGCTTGTGGTACTTCCACGGCGGGCGCGATGAAGGGAAGGTCGGGGCTGGCTTCCAGAGCAGCTCGCAGTCACGAAGCTCAAGTAGCTCCACCTCGAGCTCATGTAGCTTCTCGTGGAGTTCGCTGTTTATTCCCAAATGAGCGGTTTTTCCGACATCAAGCAGGAATTCACGGCTATACTTGCGTTCTTGAACACGTAGACAAGACAAAGACGTGCCGGCAAATTGCGGCGTGCAGGACAAGACAGACGAAAGCACCGTGTTGCTGGGAGAGAGAGAAGCCGCAACGTTTGCACGCGCCGCCATGTTGGATCAATATATATATATTATATATATATATATATATATATATATATATATATATATATATATACATATATATATATATATATATATATAAAAGAAGAAATGTGGTCCATTGTGCAGCGCGACCTGAATTTAATTAAATTTTAACTACAGAAACGCCTAAAAATATATTTGTCAGCTGAATATATATGTTAACGTGTCTCTGTTTAATTTTTGTTAATAAATGATTACAAATCAGCGGAATTAAAAATGTAAACCACTCGATGTGCGCACCCACAACAGGCCCACAGGCCCGGTTTGGAGCGAGAGCTGAATTTACCGTAATTAAAATTAAACTACCGTACAGAAATACTTTTTAAAAAATTGTTAGCTGAATATATATGTTAACGTTTCTCGGTTTAATTTTTGTTAATAAATGATTACAAATCAATGATTACAAATCAGCTGAATTTTGAACGTAAACAACACGATGCTCGCACCCAGAAACGGTTTGCTGTAGCGCAGCAAGAACTGAATTTAATTAAAATTAAACTACTGTACAGAAACTCTTTTAAAAAAAATTATTTGTTAGCTGAATACAGTATATATATGTTAACGTGTCTCGGTTTAATTTTTGTTGATAGATGCACTTTGACGGTTACAACAACATAAATATTAGCGGCTTTAAAATTAATACACGCTCACCCCGCCCATAAAAATGACAGAAACAGATACCGTTTACAGTTTTTAGTCAAACAAATTATTTACACTACTACCTTGATGCATGCTCAATAATCCAGGTAGAAAAATCCAAAAAAGCTAAGTCTGGTCACTCACACAGACCAGTATTTACAGTTTGACTCCCATCACCCTCTGGAGCACAAGTTAGGAGTCATCAGGACTCTGTACCACAGAGCAGACAGCGTCCCCACTAACTCAGGAGCCAGACAGAAGAGAAATCACACACAAAACAGGCTCTAGAGAAATGTGGATATCCTAACTGGGCCTTCCTGAAAGAAGAAACCCAAACAGGACTCCAGCAGCCATCAGGTGAAAAGAAGGAACCCAGACCCAGACCAGTGGTCATTCCAGATGTTGCAGGAGTTTCAGAGACATTGAGACGTTTATTCTCTAAACACAACGTCCCAGTGGCTTTTAAACCCCAAAATACATTAAAGACTGGTTCATCCCAAAGATCCAGTCCCCCGGCACAAACAGAGTAATATTGTGTATGCTGTTCAGTGTCAGGAGGGTGATCAGTCTTACATCGGGGAAACTAAACAGCCACTGGCCAAAAGGATGGCCCAGCACAGAAGATCAACATCATCAGGTCAGGACTCTGTGGTCTACACTCATCTCCAGGTCAGAGGTCACTCTTTCAGGGATGAAGATGTTCACATCCTTGATAGAGAGGAACGATGGTTTGAGAGAGGAGTAAAGGAGGCCATCTTTGTGAAAAGAAACCGTCCATCATTAAACAGAGGTGGAGGCCTCCGGGTTCAACTGTCCCCCTCTTACAATGCTGTTATTGCTAGTATCACTCAGCCCTCTGTGAATAGCAAACAACCATCAGGGTGCTAACGATCCATCGTCAGGCTGATGGTCCTCCTTGATCATGTGAGCAGCTGGTTTCAGGCTGTCATCAGCCAACTGGTTGATCCACTGTGAGAGGGTGCTATTTATAAGACTGAGCTGAATACAGCAGCTCAGACTGAGGAAGTCTTTCGGACGAAAGACGAAACGTTTCTACAGTTTTTTTTGCTTTGTTTTGTTTTTTGAATGTCCAGAGGACCAGACTTAGCTTTTTTGGATTTACACTACTATTTACACTATTTACACTATTCAAAACCTTCAAAGTCTTCATCTTCCGTGTCGCTGGCAAACCGTTCAGCCATCGCACGGTCCAGCTCACCGGTACTCAAAGGCCCAGTCTGGTCCTCCTCCTCCTCCTCCTCGCTCTCGGTGTCCTCTGCTCCATCTGGCCATGGGATGATCCCAGCCTTAATGAATCCAGACTGGATTATTTTTGTGGAAATTGATTTCCAGGCCTTGTCGATCCAGTCGATCGCCTGCAGGAACGTGGCGCGGCGTGGCGCATGCGGCCTGTAGCTGTAAAGCTGTGTTCCCCATCAACCATCCACTGCTCCCACAAGCGGTGCAAAGCTGCTTTAAAACTTCTGTTCACAGATATGTCCAGGGGCTGGAGAACCTTGGTCAGTCCACCTGGGATGATGGCAGGAATGGAGTTTGTCGTTTTTATCTGGTCTTTTACAGCTGGCGTAATGTGAGTGCTCATACTGTCCATCACCAGAACAGCTTTTTTAGATTAAAAAAAAAAACGTCTGGCCGCTTGCTGTAACATCATCCCAGTGTCCATCCATCCTTTTTCATTCACTTCAACAACCACACTTGGTGGAAAGTTGTCTTTAGGCATAGTTTTGCGCTTAAAAATGACCATGGGCGGCAGCTTTGCCCCATCCGCGCAGCAGGCGAGGACCACGGTGGAGTGGGACTTTTCATGTCCTGTGGTCATAATGGAGACACTCTTCTCACCTTTATTTGAGACACTTCTCGTCATTGGCAAGTCGAATGTCAGTGGAACTTCGTCCATATTAACGATTTGTGCTGGCGAGATGTGATGGTCGTGGACTTGGCGGGAGACGAAGGCGCGGAAGCTGGCGACCTTCTCCTCGAAGTCTGCTGGAAGCTTCAGGCACATCGTGGTGCGCGCCCTCAGAGAAAGCTGGTTTCGTTGCATAAATCTGTAGCACCACGATGCACTGCCAGCGAACTCCAAAATGTCCATGTTTTTGGCCAGAGCCACGGCGTGCAGCCGCAGCTGGACCGTGGAGACGCCTCTCCCGGCCGCGCGTTCTTCCAGAACCCACTGCTTGACCTGTTCCTCCAACTGGGGCCAGCGGGCCTTCTTCCCCCTGTTCGCCCTCTTGGACCGCTTCATGGCGGTCAGCGAGACCTCCGCCTTTCTCCACAAGCGAACACAGGCCTCGTTGACCCCGAAGTGACGTCCCGCTGCTCTGTTGCTGTTTTCCGCAGCGAATTTCACGACCTGCAGCTTAAATTCTGCAGTATAGGACTTTCTTTTTGGCGGCATTTTCTCTCTTTGTTCTCTGTCCTCGGTTTCAGTGTGCTGTCTCGTCGGTTCTCCTGCTCTCTCTCAGTGATTTTGCGGTGGGTGATGGGTTTTTATCTGAATACACATAACAAGATACGCCTCGAGGTACAGTCTGCAGGTAAACAGACTACAGAGCGCCTTAGCGCCCATAGCGGCCGAAACTGGTACTGCACCATTTTTTGCCCAAAATGAAAAACGAAGAATCGGAGCGAAAAATGAGTCTAAAAATATGGGAAAAAATCCATAAATAATACTCTTCTGTGTTTAATACGCAGGACATTCAAATGAGCAAAAATACAGCGTATAATACAACGGTTTTTACGGTATATAGTCTTGGACCTGCAACAGAGAAAGCCCTGTCACCTCTGAGCTTACGGTGAGTATGTGGGATTGAGAGAAGCATCTGGTCTGCTGACCTCAGAGAGCACCGTGGGACATATGGCTGCAGAAGTTCAGTGAGATAGGGTGGAGTGGAACTGTTCAGAGATTTAAAAACATACATGAGTATTTTAAACTGGATCTGAAGGTGAATGGGTAGCCAGTCCCGGGAGGCCAAAACTGGTGTGATGTGCTCTCTATGGCCTGAATCGGGCTGAATCGAATTAAGAATTGGGCTGCAGCATTTTGGACCAGCTGTAGCCATGCAATGGAGGACTGACTGATTCCAAACAGAAGTGAATTGCAGTAATCGAGCCTCGATGTTATGAAAGCATGGATTACTGTCTCCAGGTTATTTTTGGATAGTATGGGCTTCAGCTTAGACAGCCGCCTAAGCTGAAAAAAGCAGGATTTAACAATCATGTTTACGGGAGTGTTCAGTTTCAGGAAGGGTCCATTATCACTCCCAGATTAGTGACCCTTTGTTTCTCTATCGGGGCTAGAGAGAAAAGGTCAATGTCTTGGTTTGAGATTGAGCCGTTGGGATGGAACAACATGACTTCAGGCTTCTTCTCATTGAAACTTAAGAAGTTTGAGGCCATCCGTTCATGGATGACGGCCAGGCAGTCAAGAAGGGGTTGAATAGAGCGTGAGCCTCTGTGCCTCAGGGGGAAGTAAATTTGACAATCATTGGCGTCGAAATGAAAGGCTATTTTGTATTTGCGGAAAATAGCATCTAGTGGAAGCAGGTATAATGAAAAGAGAAGGGGACCGAGGATGGACCCCTGCGGTACACCCCACTGAAGCACTGTAGATGCTGAACTGAAATTGTTGATATTGACACAAAAGGTTCTGTCTGAGAGGTAGGACTCAAACCATTTGAGGGCAGACCCTGTGATGCCCACCCACTGCTCCAGCCTAGAAATGAGTATGTTGTGGTTGATGGTGTCAAAAGCGGATGTAAGGTCCAATAAGACAAGCAACACAGAATCACCTGCGTCTGTGAAAATGTCATTAAAGACCTTCAGTAGAGCAGTTTCAGTGCTATGGAGGGATTTCAAGCTGGATTGGAACAACTCTAAGATGGCGTGGTCATCCAAGAACATTAACATTAGCCAATGCAAGAGATGCCTTCAGTTGTTGAGATAATACCCTGGGGTCCTTTGTGATCTCATCGACTATTACACACCTTGTTCTTGGAGTAATCTTTGTTTGTCCTCCACTCTTGAGGAGGGTAACAAAGGTCTTGAATTTCCTCCATTTGTACACATTCTGTCTGACTGTGGATTGGTGGAGTCCAAACTCTGTTTTAAAATCAAACAGGGAGCCCATTTGATAATCGTTCCAATGATTGAAAACACCTGACTCTTAATTTCACCTTTAAATTAACTGCTTATCAAGTTAAAGTTAAAGTTCAAGGTTCTTACTTGTCATTTGCATCACATGTGAAACATGAGGTGGAACGAAATTGTATACACAGGGTCCCAGTTACATCCAACAATAGCAAAATATAAATTGTAAAAATAAACAGTAATAAGGATCTAAGATGTATAGTGTATCTCCTACCCACTTAAATCCTAGAGGTTCACATACTTTTGCCACTCACAACTAAATTATATTGGATAATTTTCCAAAATTCATAAATGACAAAGCACCACTTTCTCGTACCACTAAGTGGTGCCTGAACGTTTGTGAATCCTTGAGAATTTTCTATATTTCTGCGTAAATATGACCTAAAACATCATCAGATTTTCACGTCCTTAAAATAGATAAAGAGAACCCAGTTAAACAAATGAGACAAAAATATTATACTTGAAAATCTATTTATTGAGGAAAATTATCCAATATTACAACTGTTTTAGAGAGAATGGCACAACAAGAACAATTACCTGACCAACAGCTCCCCTTGTTTGAATAAAGCATGCACCTCTTTTCTCACAAATCCTGACCCCCACAACCCCCACCCCAGCCAACAACTGCCAGCACTAACTTAGTACTAAGATAGCAGCACACAATACAGATGTGCTCTCTAAGATGCTACAGACGTAGCACTCTGCTTCTCTCATGCAACATTGGAGTGACCCATGGGGTGGATGAAGATTAATCTGTTGGCCAAGGCCACACCCTGGCTCTGCCATTGTGCCTGTTCATGGATAAAATTGCTTCCACCACTAGCCATAAACTGGCACTTTGTGCAGCATCAAACAAACAAACAAACAAAAATCTACCTTTGTTATTATACATAGTGTAAACACATTAAAGTTTACTTACATTCCCTGTTAAATTCCAGTTCAGAAAAACGTTAATCTCAAAAACTACAATAATTCACTTTTCAAATCCCTCAGTGACATGGTACATCAGCATAACGCTTTTATTAAAATAATAATAATAATAATTGTGTCCGCCACAAAAATGTACATACTTATGTGGATGTAAATGATTGTTTTTCTATCAATGCCTTACTTTGCTATGTGCAAATTGTACTTTTTATAATGGGATTAACTGTCTCTTTAATATTTTCCAATTGTTAGCCTAATATAAGCACACACTCATTCACACATTGACATATACACATGAGGTATCTATCACTGGTAAGGGTAAAGTGAGAGAGTAGAACAAGATGTTATTTCCTAAATTTGGCCCTTAGGAAAAAGAAAAGGACTGTTTGATATTCATCTAGCCACCAGTGGCAGACTGGCAAGGGAACCTGTGAAAATCTATTCACTATGATAATGAACAAATTGTCATACATTGGACTCTGTCTCCACTTGACATTGATAGTTCTCAAAGAGAAAGTTCCAGGCAAAGGCTGTGCGTGTGTTTATGTATGTGTGTCTCCCAGATTGTGGCCGTTCCAGAGCAGTGGCTGTCATTAGAAAGACAAGCCTCCTGGCAAGAGGCTACTGTCATGTCACAGCCTCACACTTAAACACTGTCATACCTGATTAATACATACAGCATTGCTGCTTTTGGTCACTTTTCTCAGACTTTTTCAACAGTCAATTCCACAATCAATCCACTGACTGAGTGTTGTTTAATGAAAAATAAATAAATAAATAAAACCACTTAAGGTACAATATTTTACTTATTCTGTACAACACGTGCAAATAGCAATAACTTTTTTGTGTATGTAATTTGAAAGCATAGAATAAGCTATTACTGTATTTTCTGGTGTATAGGTTCCACCTGTGTATAGGTCGCATTGTCCAATTATCACCAATAGATAAAAAAAAAATCCCTAGATAGGTCGCACTGGTGTATAGGTCGCACCTACGTTTAGCTCTGATGCAAATGTCTGCCACAGGAGCGCACAGCAAGGCTTTTAAGAAGACTAACACTTAAAAACAATTATTTGTTTGATAAAAATTATAGCAAATATATGTCTGAGCTGAACTTTTCCTTAACAAATGAACGTAATTGTGAAATGAGCTGGATTAAAAAAATTGTTTCACCGAAAGTGATAACAAGCCATATATAGGTCACACCTGAGTATAGGTCGCAGGCCTTGAAAAAAACCATAAAAAGGTGCGACCTATACACCGGAAAATTCGGTAATGAAAATTGTCAAAATGTTGCCCAGACAGCAATATTTCACCCAACTTTTGAAAACTGGCACTTTGTTTGAGTATAGCTTCCCAACACATGTATATGACAGTAGTTAGGATTTAACTGAATGTAATAGGCTGCTATACAATACAGTACATAAATGGACAAGACGGCAGTGTAAATTATGAGGCAGCTGTGATTTCAACACAGCAGATTTTTTTTTGCTAAACCACTCTGATGTGATGGTAAAGAGATGTTCATTGCTGTACTACAATGTCACTCATTTAATGTTTCCATCAGAAGTGTGTCAGCTGTTATGTAATTTGCATGGAATTAGCATAGAGATATCCTGAGGGCCTAAGGTCAGCCAGAGTAAAAAAAGCTGCTGAGCGGATCACAGCTCATATTCTGTGTATAGAGTATTCACAGGAGGGTTACTTTAATTGAACAGAACACTTTGTACTTATTTTTACTGAAGGACGCTTTACATCATTTACCACTTTCTGAGGACTTATACTTTTGATTCTGGACTTTTTAAGTCGTTTTACTTTAAAATAAAATAAAAATGGAAGAAAGATAGCAGTAATAAATAAATATAAATCTTTTCTGTATACATCAAATAAATTATCTAATCCAAAAATACAAATAAATAAAAGATGAGATAGTGCTTAATAGTGTCTTGCTAAATGCGCAAGTGCTATGATTTATTGTTAAATTTTGTCTGTCATGAGTACCCAATAGAGTTTACAGGTATTTAAATCTGGAATTTCTACAAGTTTTGTTTCATATATGGTTTG
>JBBPBX010010166.1:37703-58452 GCA_038048925.1 Garcialebias charrua | reverse complement strand
CTCTCAAAAATATCGTATCCAGTTTGTTAAACAAGATTTCCATACCATTATCTTTATTCAAGTCGTCTGCAGGTATCTCCAGTGCAATTTCTCTGGCTCTTCCTTCGAGGCCCAGCGCCACAGCCAGGGCCTGTTTCTTCTTTTCCAAGTCCGTAACACGTGTCCAAATATTAACTTCATTTTTCCAGCATTCGTATGGTCTTGCTTCATCAAGCTTCGGCGGAACTCTGTAATTGGCAGCCATCCTCTGCTACCATGTAAAGTCAAATAAACACGACGTTTATTTGTTTGTCGAACTCTTTATTCATCTGCCATTTACATCTGCTCCCGCTCACAGGCAGACACACACTGAAGCAGCACCTGCCGGGGAAAGTCCCAAAACCCAAAAACCCCCTTCCCCCTGCTAGTCTCACAAGAACATAAAACATCTCAGAGGTTAACAGTAAGAAGAAGGGGGGATGCCACACAGGGGTAAAAATGGACTTGTCCCAACTTTTTTGGGATTAGTTGACACCATGAAATTTTGAAACAACATATTTTTCCATTAAAATGATACATTCTCTCAGTTTCAACTTTTGATCTGTGATTTGTGTTCTATTCTGAATAAATTATTAGATGTTGGCACCTCCACATCATTGCATTCAGTTTTTATTCACAATTTGTTTAGTGTCCCAACTTTTTTGGAATCCGGTTTGTAAATGATTTAGCACCTGCTGCACCTTTGTGCAGCCCACACTGCAGATTAAGCTTCCTCCTGCAGCTGATCAGCTGATCTCCATGTACAGGTAGTCCCCGATTTACGAGCGCTCTGATCTACGAGGTTCCAGACTTACGAGCTGGCGAATTTTTGGAAAAAACGCAAAAAATACTGAGTTTTCATGTGTTTTTTCACCACAGTTCTTTAGCTAAACATGTGGACACACGTTTCTGATCATTTTTATGCACTCATAAGCAGTTTTTTGATGAAAAACGAGTGTTTGTAGTCGCGCTAGCGAAACCGTTCCAATTTACGAGCGAAATTCCGGACTTACGAGAAACATGGCGGCCGTTCCAAATTACGAGATTTCCGGTTTACGAGCGCCTCGTTGTAACGGATCTCGCTCGTAAATCGGGGACTACCTGTAAAGTGGAGAAGTGGGCGTGGCCAAGAGCTCTTGCAGGTGGCTGAGAGCAGCGGAGGCAGAGAGCTGAAATCATGACATTCTGTGCTCTTTTAGAGAGTTTAGAAACATTGTTTACAATATTGCAAGAGTGTGGCAAGTGTTTAAAACACCTTAATATATTACACATACTAAAATAAACTACTACGAACTACTTGTACTATTCCTTTGCGTTTTTTCACTTATGCGGGTCGTCAGGGTACGGATCCCCACTATTAAAACAAGGGACTACTTATAATGTTGAGTTGAATGGTCCACTGCGCAGGTGTGGTGTCTCTGTGGTTATTGTTGTACCTTGGAGAGGTTGAGGAGGATCTGGATGGAGAGGGTGATCATGTCCATGCAGGGGACGCTCCTGTTGCAGCTGCGAATCAGTGTTAAGATGACGTCTGTGGCTCCGCTTTCTACCAGCTGCTCGCAGCACTCCGGTGAAAGTCTGGTGGCGGTTTCTGTGCACACAAACACACGTGTTACACACAACACGCATCACTCTTAAATCCAAACATCAGCACTTAACTATAAAGAAAAACAAACAGAAAAAAGGAACTTCTTTCCGCAACGTTGCTCAAAGTCTGGTTGTTTTCAGGGTCAACTTTGTCACAGATTTTAACAGTTTAGCAGGAACAGAGAGTAAACATGAGCCGACGGTGAGTCCACACTACAGAAAACTGTATTTATGCTGACTCTTGTAATAACGTTTAATCCGATATAAACCATATGAAGAAAAATGGACTATGACAAAATAAGCACATCTATACACTTATTTTCTGCTTCATTTACGGTTTTTTCAAACCTTTCGTCTTTAAATATTGAAATCTTTACTATTTAACTTTAAGTAGCTTTAACTTCTTCGAAAACAGTTGTTGACTTTGGCGTTGCTTTGTTTGATACGACCCACACAGATCCAGGTCGTACCAAGGTTTTGCAGAGCCTCTAGAATATTAGAGAAGTGCTTGTATTGAAGGAGGTACTCCAGGGCAGACGAGGTCTTGTTGCAGAGTTTGTCCTCCTCTCGGACTTCAGCGCAGACCAGACGCAGGCGGTGCCTCAGCTTCACAACCTTTGTGTTGTCAGTCCGTAGACGGGAGCAGTGTCCTCTCCACAGAGCCTGAACAAAGATGGAAAAACGTACAACCTTTATATGAATGTATCAATTAAATGCCATCCACTCAAAGCACATTGCTTTTATACACAGTATGGACCATCAGCAAGGTGAAGCCAAGCAGACTGTATGCAGAACCATGAGGCTCAGTTCTCATGCACATGAACCGAGCAGTGACCATCACACCTGAGCCTTAATGATGCCCCGTTCGACCCTCTTCTGGCGCCTGGTAAAGAGGAATTTCCTGACAGCCTGCTGAATGGTAGAGGCAGCCATGTGGCGACGAGCAAACCAGGACTTCACGGCTCTCTGTGCTGTGATCACCTTCCTCCTGTCCTCCAAGAAACGTCTCCTCTCCTGCCTGGCTCTCACCCACCGCTTAAAAAATAAAATAAAGAGACGTGCATCTTAGACCAACCTCTCAACTAGCAGACATTTAGCTGGCTGATTGCTGGTATACCTGTACGGTGATGACAGAATGGATCCGTTTCTTTGCCGATTCCAAAGCAAAGTGAGCTCTCAGAGCTCGTTGGATCTTCATGGCACTGAGATGATGGAAGATTGCAGAAGCAAATCGGAGTCTTCGTTCTGCCTGAGCTGCCTTTAATACCTGAAGCACATTAGCAAAGTAGCAACATCTAAAATTTATTATCAAAAATAATATTTATTTCAGTTTTTTTAACGTTTTCAAACAACAATGCGGTTTCTACAGCAGTACTAAAAGAATGTGCTGTTTGGAAGTCGGTACAGACATTAGAACAATCACCTGTTGTTTTGCACTCCAGGCTCTGCAGCCTCTCTGGATAGTGACGGCCGCTCCTTTCATTTGGACAAATCTGTTCCTCTCAGATTTGGCTTGGACGATGGCTCGATATTTTCTCTGAATTATGAGAACCGATGCTTTTAGTTTCCAATACTGCTGCCGTTCACGGTGGGCTCTATAAGCTCTCTGGATCACTCTGGCAGCTTGATGTCTTTGTTTGATGATTTGTCTAGTTTTCATTCCTCGATATGCAGCTTGCAGAACAATGGCTGCCTTCCTAACCTCCTGGTAATGTTTTACTTGCAGCCGTTTCAGTTTCTGAGCTCGGAACTTCTGCTGTAAGACACAAGCTGCCCAGCGTCGTCTCCTGAAGGCCGTCAGCTCTTTGTGTCTTCTGAAGTTTGCCTGAATGACAGTAGCTGCTCGATGCATCTTTGTGATTTCGCTCCGGACACGATGAGCTCTAAAAGACGCCTGAAGAACAACAGCAGACCGTCTCACTTTCAGGAAGTGTTCTCTGTCTCGCTTCTGCAGAAGAAGAGCTCGGAAGCGTCTCTGGATGATGATGGCCGACAGTCTCATTGCCTGAAACTTGACTTGCTCTTTGTGTTTTGTGAAAGCAGACTGGATCACAGTTGCAGCTCGATGCCAACCAGCAACCTCCTTTCTGACTCCATGTCCTCTGTACGCAGCCTGAAGGATGATTGTTGCATGTCTTAATTGTTGGAATTGTCCCTTTTGTTTTCTTGCAGCCACATTGGCTCGATACCGGCGCTGCACACAGAGCACAGATGCTTTTAGGGCAAGATACTTATTGTGTTCACGGTGGGCTTTAAAAGCTCTCTGAATAATCGAGGCGGCCTGGTGCTTTTGTTTCAACTTCTGTCTTGATCTCATCCCACGGAAAGCAGCTTGTAAGACGACAGCAGCGTTTTTTTTAGCGTTCAGGGCTCGCACCTCAGCCCTCATCATTCTGTTTGCTCTGTGGCGTGCCTGAAACACGCTGCAAGCCCAGAGCAGCCTTTTGTAGTTGGTTCTCTGCTGGTACTTTCTAAAGTGAGACTGGATAGTTATGGCGGCCATTAGTTTGTCACGCAGCTGCCTTCGAGCTGCATGTCCTCTGTAGGCAGCCTGCAGACGGATGACCGCTCTGCGCTTTGACACAAAGTCCTGTCTGAGTCGTCTTGCTGTGTTTGCTGCCCTGTACCTCTGCTGACAAATCAGAGCTGCTGCCTTCACAGCCAAGAACTGCTTTCTAGCTTGATTCGTCAAAAACATTCTCTGTATGACCGTGGCAGCTTGTTGCAACTCTGCAATCCTCCTCCTGTCCCTGTGCCCGCGGTACGCAGCCTGGACGACCACAGCTGCAGATTTCATCGCTCTGTACCTTTGCATCTGTTTATCCCTGAGTACTGTAGCCCTGTAGCGCTCCTGAATGATAATGGCAGCGCACCTGGTGGCCAGGTAAGCTACACGGGTCCTGTGCATCCTGAACTGAGCTTGGATCACTCGGGCAGCGCCGTGTTTCTTTTTCAGGTCTCTCCTCGCTGCAGATCCACGGAACGCGGCTTGAATCTTTAAGGCGGCCGCCTTCAGCTTCCTGAACTCGCTCTGCTGCTTCCTGCAGAGAAGAAGAGCTCTGTATCTGCACTGAGTAACGATCGCTGCGCTCTGGAGGACAACATAGTGTTTCCTACATAAAAACATTCGAACCACAGACTGAACGACTGTTGCAGCCTGGTGCTTCTTTCTGAGCTCTGTCATTACCATCATACGTCTGAATCTAGCTTGCAGAGTGACACACGCTCTTTTCTTCTGCAAATATGCTTTTCTAATCTCACGTCCAACCAAGAAAGCCCTGCAACGACGTTGTATGGCGACGGCAGCTGCCTGCTTGGATCTGTACTCTGCTTGTGCTTTGTGTCGACGATAACAAGTCTGTATAAGGGTCGCGCACTGATGCCACTTTTCTATTCTCTTCCTGTCAGCTCGGCCTCTCCAGTTTGCTTGTACAATGAGCGCAGCCTTTTTTAAAGAGTCATATTCAGTCTTCGTCTTACGAGCCGTAAGTGTAGCTCTGTACCGCTGCTGTAGCACAGCTGCAGCTTTTCTCAAGAGAAGGAACCGCTTTTGGGCAGAGTGTTTCCTAAAAGCAGCCTGGATCACTGTTGCTGCCCCGTGCTGCTTTTTGACGATCTCTCGGGCTGATCGTCCTCGGTGAGCTGCCTGTATGGCAACAGCGGCACGCCTCAGCTTGACAAACGTTCCTCTTTCGACAGAAGCCTTCCACCGACGCTGGATGGTCACGGCAGCCCGGCTCCGCTTCACAAGCCGTTTCCTGACTACGTGCCCCCTCCAGGCACTCTGGATGACGAGAGCAGAACGGTGCTGCAGCTTCAGCATCTTAAAGCGCCGCCTCTGTTCGTGGCCTCTGAAGTGTGCTTGAATAAGCGCGCTGCTTCTCTTGATCCTTCTGTATTGGTGGTAGCACAGCAGCATTCTGTACCAAGACTGAATCCTTACAGCAGCGGCAAATCTTCTAGCCTCTTTTTCCTTGTACCACTTCTTAAAAGCAGCTTGGATCACTGCGGCAGCACGGTTTTCCTTTTGTACTTTCTGAGCTTTCCACCTCCTGAACGCTCTCTGCAGTTTCACCGCAGACGTCCTAAGGAGAAGATAATGCTCTCGATCTCTTCTCGAGAGAGCCCAACCTTGAGAGTACATCTGAATGACCAGGACTGCCTGGTGGATTCGTTCGTAAGCAATGACTGCTCTCCTCATCCTCCACTGTGCCTGGACTACAATGGTGTAATATCTGAGGCGATGGTACGTCCTCAGGGTGGAGAACATCCTCCACTGAGCCTGTAGAGACAAGACAAAACTAATTACACACAACAGCTTGGAAAATGTTAATTAAAAGTTATTTATCTTCATGGTTCATGTTATAAATGTATGTAAAATAACTTTCAGATTTATGGTAAGTGCCTGTAAATAAAAAGTGTTTGTGCACGTCTGCCCACCTGGATGACAGTTGCTGCTTTGTGCTGCTCAGCTCGAAGCTGAGCCTCTTTCTTCAGCCTCAGCCGGTGTCGGGCTGCATAACCTCTCCAGAACGACTGGATGATTACGGCGGCTCGATTCTGCCTCTCAGCTCGACGCTTCTGAAGGAAACGTCTCACCACTGCCTGGATTTTTACAGCTGCCTTATTCCTTTCCTGCATCCAAACAAAAACCAAGAAATAAACAATTATTATTTATGTCCAAGCAATAAAAGAAACTCCTGCAGCAAACACTGTAAAAATTTAATTTTTATAAGGACTGCATCCATCCATCCATCCATCCATCCATCTTCTTCCGCTTATCCGGGGTCGGGTCGCGGGGGTAGCAGCCTAAGTAGGGAGGCCCAGACTTCCCTCTCCCCAGCCACTTGGAGCAGCTCCTCTGGGGGAATCCCAAGGCGTTCCCAGGCCAGCCGAGAAACATAGTCCCTCCAGCGTGTCCTGGGTCTTCCTCTGGGTCTCCTCCCGGTGGGACATGCCCGGAACACCTCACCAGGGAGGCGTCCAGGAGGCATCCTAACCAGATGCCCGAGCCACCTCAACTGGCTCCTCTCGATGTGGAGAAGCAGCGGCTCTACTCCGAGTCCCTCCCGGATGACTGAGCTTCTCACCCTATCTCTAAGGGAGAGTCCAGACACCCTGCGGAGAAAACTCATTTCAGCCGCTTGTATCCGAGATCTCGTTCTTTCGGTCACAACCCAAAGCTCATGACCATAGATGAGGGTGGGAACGTAGATCGATCGGTAAATTGAGAGCTTTGCCTTTTGACTCAGCTCTCTCTTCACCACGACAGACCGGTACAGCACCCGCTTCACTGCGGACGCTGCACCTATCCGCCTATCGATCTCACGCTCCAGTTTTCCCTCATTCGTGAACAAGATCCCGAGATACTTAAACTCCTCCACTTGGGGCAGGACCTCATCCCCGACCCGGAGAGGGCATGCTACCCTTTTCCGGCTCAAGACCATGGCCTCGGATTTGGAGGAACTGATCCTCATCCCGGCCGCATCACACTCGGCTGCAAACCGCTCCAGTGAAAGCTGTAGATCACGATCTGATGAAGCCAATAGGACCACATCATCTGCAAAAAACAGAGAAGCGATTCCAAGGCCACCAAAACGGATCCTCTCAACACCTTGGCTGCGCCTAGAAATTCTGTCCATAAAAGTTATGAACAGAATCGGTGACAAAGGGCAACCTTGGCGGAGTCCAACTCTCACCGGAAACGAGCCTGACTTACTACCAGCGATGCGGACCAAGCTCTGACATCGGTCGTACAGGGACCTAACAGCCCTTATCAAAGGGCCTGGTACCCCATACTCCCGGAGTACCCCCCACAGAACCCCCGAGGGACGCGGTCGAATGCCTTTTCAAAGTCCACAAAGCACATGTAAACTGGTTGGGCAAACTCCCACGCACCCTCCAGGACCCTGCTGAGGGTGTAGAGCTGGTCCAGTGTTCCACGACCAGGACGAAAACCACACTGCTCCTCCTGAATCCGAGGTTCGACTATCCGACGGACCCTCCTCTCCAGAACCCCTGAATAGACCTTACCAGGGAGGCTGGAGCCAAGATGGTGTAGTGGCAGGGCTTTTGACTTGGGACCCGAAGGACGCGGGTTCGCGCCCCGGCCACTACACACCTTGGGGTGTCTATGAGTGCACATCTAATTCTCCAGCTCCCCGAGCGCGACTACGCTGCTCGCTGCACCACCTGGTGGTGGTTGGGTTAAAGGCAAAAGACCAATTTCGTCTGTCAAGTATGGGAAACATACACAGATGACAAAATGTGACAAATTATTATTATTATTATTAAGAGTGTGATCCCCCTATAGTTGGAACACACCCTACGGTCCCCCTTTTTGAATAGGGGAACCACCACCCCAGTCTGCCAATCCAAGGGAACTGCCCCCGATGTCCACGCAATATTGCAGAGTCGCGTAAGCCAACACAACCCTACAACATCCAGAGCCCTACGGAACTCAAGACGAATCTCATCCAACCCTGGAGGAGCGTTGAAGTCCCCCAACAGAACAAGGGAGTCCCCAGGAGGCGCACCCTTCAACACCCCCTCCAAGGACTCCAAAAAGGGTGGGTAATTTGCGCTGCCGTTTGGCGCATAGGCACAAACAACAGTCAGAGCCCGTCCCCCCACACGTAGGCGAAGGGAGGCTACCCTCTCGTTCACCGGGGTGAACCCCAACGTACAGGCACCAAGATGGGGGCCAACAAGTATGCCCACTCCTGCTCGGCGCCTCTCACCAGGGGCAACTCCAGAGTAGAAGAGTGTCCAACCCTTCTCAAGGAAACTGGTTCCAGAGCCAGAGCCATGTGTTGAGGAGAGTCCGACTATTGCTAGCCGGAACCTCTCAACCTCACACACTAGCTCAAGCTCCTTCCCCACCAGAGGTAACATTCCATGTCCCAATGGCCAGCTTCTGTAGCCGAGGATCAGACCGCCAGGGTCCCCGCCCTCGGCCACCACCCATTCCACAATGCACCCGACCCCTTTGGCCCCTCTCACAGGTGGTGAGCCCATGGGAAGGGGGACCCACGTCTCCTCTTCGGGCTGTGCCCGGCCGAGCTCCATGGGTAAAAGCCCGGCCACCAGGCGCTCGCCAACGTGCCCCTCCTCCGGGCCTGGCTCCAGAGGGGCTAATTTTGTTGATCGTGCGAGTTTATTTCTCACATTGCAAACACTTACGGTATGATGCTAAAGCCATTAAACCAGAGTAATATTGTTGAAATAAATTAGCAGTTTTATTTTAATGTCTCCGCTTTGTTTACAGCTCCAGTCCAACTGTGTGTGATGTTTGATATAATGCAGATTTAAGAAGAAAATAAACAATATTGTGACGACCTTGTCAGGTGACTTGACTGAGCTGCTGCAGGAAGGGCTCTGTTGAACAGAGTGAAGCAGGTAGTTATTGGGAACACCCGAGTTGCTGGCTCAGCCCAGTATAAACAGCATGCACGTAGCGAGGGGGGGTCTGGGGGTTCGTACGAACCGCCCACTTTGCCTATGAAGTCCCATCTAAGGATTTTATGAGGGGCAGTTCGTTTAAAGGAGAAGTTGACCAGAATGAAGCAACACGTCTCGGTAGCTCACTGGAAATGCGTTGGGTTGGTTGCCGCTCCAAACCTTATCTAGACCAAGTGGGTTCGATTCCCACTTGGTATAACTTTTTTTTTTTAGATTATTTATTCATTCCAGATAAAAAAAAAACACAAGAAAACTATTTCCAAAACAATAAGAAATAAAACAATACATGAAATGAAAGGAAGCAGAAGAAGAAAATAATATTATATCTGCCCCTTCTCAAACAAATGTTTTTTTTTTCAATTATTTTCTTCTGCTTCCTTTCATTTCATGTATTGTTTTATTTCTTGTTGTTTTGGAAATAGTTTTCTTGTGTTTTTTTTTAAATCTGGAATGAATAAATAATCTAAAAAAATAAAAAAAATAAAAAGTTATACCAAGTGGGAATCGAACCCACTTGGTCTAGATAAGGTTTGGAGCGGCAACCAACCCAACGCGTTTCCAGTGAGCTACCGAGACACGTTTATCTTTCAAGGTCCACATTTATTTTAAACGAACCGCCCCTCATAAAATTCTGGGTACGCCCCTGTAAACAGAGAGATGTTGTGTTGCTCAGGGAGGAGACCTGTCCTCTCTCCTTGCTTGCTGGTCTTCTAGTAGTTATGAATTGTCTTGGACAGGCTGATTTATTTTCTGGATTTAGTTTGATTTTGGCTTGGTCTGCTCTGTAGTTTTATTTGGTTTGGCCAATCTGGTTAATTCAACTTTTTTTTTTTTTTTTTTTACAGGTTTGAGCTTCTTCATCTGGATCATTAACTTACATTTTACAATAAACATTAATAAAAAACATTGTATCCTTTTCCCTATTTTTTTGTCGCAACCCCAGAGCCAGGTTGTGACAAAATGGGGGCTCATCATTCTCATTACGGTAGTTAAGAGCTTTGTTTTGTGATATTTTGCTGGTTTGGTTAAGAGTTTGCGCGCTGCAATTTTGATAACTGTACCGCAGCGTGTTGTGATCGAATTTGTCGACCTTTGGCATTTAGGATTTTTCCTCCTTTGATTATGGTTGACACACCTGTTGCAGTTCATGCATTATTTGGAGCTTGTTAGTTCGCCTCCGTTAAAATAAATACTAAAATAATTTATTCTAAGTAACAGCAAGATTATAGAAGTGTTTTGTTTTTTGTTTTGTTTTTCTTTCTTTTTTTTTAAATAATTTGTCCACGTTATAAAATTATAAAATAATAATAATAAAAACTATGAACAAAATTTGTGTACACAAATCACCAAGAAATGGAGTGATAATAAAAAAACAGCAATTTCCCTAAGACTGGTTAACTAGAAGTGGAGGCGTTCCTGAAACAATGAAACAGTAGTACCGTATTTTCCACCGTACCCAATCCATCACACCGCCCTATAAGTCGCATCAGTCCAAATATGTCCAGTAAAGTGGAAAAATCCATAAATATGCCACTTCACCACATAAGTTGAATCTTTATATATAACCAATGACAACCTGGAAATGTGGGCCGGTGTTGTGCCCAAAATCGATTTGGCTGCCAAATGGCAGCCACAGGAGCATGCACGGGAGGACTTTTAACAAGAATTGAACGAGATTAACACTTAAGAACAATAATTTGTTTGCTCGAAATCAAATGTGGGTCTCAGTTGAACTTTTTCTTAAAGGAGACCACATATAGGTATTTAAAATTTTTATGTTATGTCTGTGTGCTATCTTGACAATATTAATTCATTTTAATACACAAAATAATACTTAGATAATTAATTATAGACTTTTTAATTCAGCCATTTTTAACTTTCGTTTTGAACGACCGGTTTCTGATACAAGTTCTGAAGTCCACGCCCTTCAAAGATCTGTTTACGCCCTCTCAGCCAGTATCTGTAATGTGTTGTTGTTTTAAAATTAACTCTTTTTTTTATTACTCATTTGACTTACTGTTAGTGTTAACTTAAGATAACTTACCGAAACCCGTCTGAGCGCGCCGCAATTTGCTGCTCCTTTTAGCATTAGACCACCCGAATCCGAAGCTAATGTTAGCTTGTTCCTCTTCCGGTTTTCGCCAGCTCCGCTCGTTGCACGCGGCGATTTTGGGAGTTATCGCTGTTCCAGTCAAGACAACAAAGTTCACCAAGTGTCTCCCGTAAATTAATCCGTAAGGAGAAGGTCCTCACTGCTGCGAGCCTGCTGCGTGGCTGAAATGAGGCTGTACAGTTGAAGCTCCGCTCCATCGCGCCAGAAGAGGGTCCCGTCGCAACTGGTCACTACGCCGGGGGTCCGCTCGTTTAATGTTTGCCGGCTGCGCGTTGGGAGCGATCGCAAATACACTAAAAATTGAACCAAAACATAAAAATAACAATTATACTTTATTTATAAAGCCATTTAAAAAAAACACAGCTGCAACAAAGTGCTGTACACATGAAATTAAGAACATATAAACAAAAGATGAGATGAAATCATGAAAAACAACAGTCATGTGTTTAATACAGAAGTGGGTTGAGCCTAACCAGGGGTTGCTAGGTGAGGGGCTGGACTCAGGTTTGAGGTGATTGGCTACGGCTTGTGACGTCAATAACTGCAGGAAGTGTGAATCCAGGTGTATTTATCAAAAATAAATAAATCTACTTAGAGTAAATAATAATATATAATAATAATGTCTATTCCTGTCATCTGCGTATGTTCCCATACACAGACGAAATTCGTCTCTGCATTTAACCCAACCACCTACCAGGTGGTGCAGTGAGCAGCCCGAAAGCGCTCGGGGAGCTGGAGAAATAGGTGTGCACTCATAGACACCCCAAGCTGGGTAGTGGCCGGGGCGCGAACCCGCGACCTTCGGATCCGTAGTCAAAAGCCCTGCCACTAGACCATCTTGGCTCCTATAAATAAACCACTGGGTGCATTTTTTTGGCACAAGGACTGTTTTTTTATGAAGTAAATACCCAAAGTTGAGTTAAAAAAAACATTAAAAAGTGAATTTTGCATCTGTGGTCCCCTTTAATAAATGCACTTTAGTGGTCAAATTAGCTGCATTTTTTGCCGGGGCGGTGCAGCAAAATGAAGCCAATTTTATCTAAAAAAGTTAAGTCTGGTCCTCTGGACATTCACAAAACAAACAAAAAAATGTAGAAACGTTTCGTCTTTCCTCAAAAAGTCTTCTTCAGTCTGAGGAGCTGTATTCAGCTCAGTCTTATCAATAGCACCTTCTGGCTGATTGATACTAGCAATAACAGCATTGTAAGAGGAGGACAGAGGCCTCCACCTCTGTTTAATGATAGAGGGTTTCTTTTCACAAAGATGGCCTCCTTTACTCCTCTCTCACACAATCATTCCTCTCAAGGATGTGAACATCTTCATCCCTGAAAGACCAGACTTAACTCTTTTTTTTTTTAGATTTTTCTACCTGGATTATTGGGCATGCATCAGGATACGCTGATTTGATGTTTGCTCCAGGAGAGCTGGACGAAGGTGTCAGATAATGGCATGCCGATTGCATCATTAATAGCCACATTTACCTATTACAGGACACAACGGCATTGTGGAGAGCTTTGAACACGTTCCGAGGGAGGCGGGGGACATTGAGCCCGAGTGGGCCATGTTCCGCGCCTCTATTGTCGAGGCAGCTTATCAGAGTTGTGGCCGCAAGGTTGTTGGTGCCTGTCGTGGTGGCAACCCTCGAACCCGGTGGTGGACACCGGCGGTGAGGGATGCTGTCAAGCTGAAGAAGGAGTCCTATTGGGCCTTTTTGGCCTGTGGGACCCCGGAAGCAGCAGATAGGTACCGGCAGTCCAAGCGGCATGCGGCTCGGGTGGTTGCTGAGGCAAAAACTCGGGCGTGGGAGGAGTTCGGAGAGGCCATGGAGAATGACTTCCGTACGGCTTCGAGGCGATTCTGGTCCACCATCCGACGTCTCAGGGGGGGAAAGCGGTACGCGACCAACACCATTTATGGTGGGGATGGCGTGCTGTTGACCTCAACTCGGGATGTTGTGAGTCGGTGGGCGGAGTACTTCGAAGACCTCCTCAATCCTACTGGCACGTCTTCCACTGAGGAAGCGGAGCCTGGGGACTTTGGGTCGGGCTCTCCAATCTCTGGTGCTGAGGTCGCCGAGGTGGTTAAAAAGCTCCGCGGTGGCAAGGCTCCTGGGGTGGATGAGATTCGTCCTGAGTTCCTTAGGGCTCTGGATGTTGTGGGGTTGTGTTGGCTTACGCGACTCTGCAATATCGCGTGGACATCGGGGGCAGTTCCCTTGGATTGGCAGACTGGGGTGGTGGTTCCCCTATTCAAAAAGGGGGACCGTAGGGTGTGTTCCAACTATAGGGGGATCACACTCTTAAGCCTCCCTGGTAAGGTCTATTCAGGGGTTCTGGAGAGGAGGGTCCGTCGGATAGTCGAACCTCGGATTCAGGAGGAGCAGTGTGGTTTTCGTCCTGGTCGTGGAACACTAGACCAGCTCTACACCCTCAGCAGGGTCCTGGAGGGTGCGTGGGAGTTTGCCCAACCAGTTTACATGTGCTTTGTGGACTTGGAAAAGGCATTCGACCGCGTCCCTCGGGGGCTTCTGTGGGGGGTACTCCGGGAGTATGGGGTACCGGGCCCTTTGATACGGGCTGTTGGGTCCCTGTACGACCGGTGTCAGAGCTTGGTCCGCATCGCTGGCAGTAAGTCAGGCTCGTTCCCTGTGAGAGTTGGACTCCGCCAAGGTTGCCCTTTGTCACCGATTCTGTTCATAACTTTTATGGACAGAATTTCTAGGCGCAGCCAAGGTGTTGAGAGGATCCGTTTTGGTGGCCTTAGAATCGCTTCTCTGTTTTTTGCAGATGATGTGGTCCTATTGGCTTCATCAGTTCGTGATCTACAGCTTTCACTGGAGCGGTTTGCAGCTGAATGTGATGCAGCCGGGATGAGGATCAGTTCCTCCAAATCCGAGGCCATGGTCTTGAGCCGGAAAAGGGTAGCATGCCCTCTCCGGGTCGGGGAGGAGGTCCTGCCCCAAGTGGAGGAGTTTAAGTATCTCGGGATCTTGTTCACGAATGAGGGAAAACTGGAGCGTGAGATCGATAGGCGGATAGGTGCAGCGTCCGCAGTGAAGCGGGCGCTGTACCGGTCTGTCGTGGTGAAGAGAGAGCTGAGTCAAAAGGCAAAGCTCTCAATTTACCGATCGATCTACGTTCCCACCCTCATCTATGGTCATGAGCTTTGGGTTATGACCGAAAGAACGAGATCTCGGATACAAGCGGCTGAAATGAGTTTTCTCCGCAGGGTGGCTGGACTCTCCCTTAGAGATAGGGTGAGAAGCTCAGTCATCCGGGAGGGACTCGGAGTAGAGCCGCTGCTTCTCCACATCGAGAGGAGCCAGTTGAGGTGGCTCGGGCATCTGGTTAGGATGCCTCCTGGACGCCTCCCTGGTGAGGTGTTCCGGGCATGTCCCACCGGGAGGAGACCCAGAGGAAGACCCAGGACACGCTGGAGGGACTATGTTTCTCGGCTGGCCTGGGAACGCCTTGGGATTCCCCCAGAGGAGCTGCTCCAAGTGGCTGGGGAGAGGGAAGTCTGGGCCTCCCTACTTAGGCTACTACCCCCGCGACCCGACCCCGGATAAGCGGACGAAAATGGATGGATGGATGGAGGACACAACGGCATGCCATACTACTCGAGTGCCATCTAGCAGCTGAAAATGGTAGTGTTCAGTATTTTCAGTCTGAATGAATGACAACGGTCATATTGCAGCCAAAATTTGTTTAAGAAATATGGGAGAAAAAAAACAATTTACGGTAGTTGCTTCGGCGTATAAGTCGTGAGGCATGCAAATTACCGTACATAAAAAACTTTGACTTCTAGGCCGAAAAATATGGTAATTCTTAAAGTTTTATCACTGCCACACTTCAATGAAAGTGTCACCAAAAATACTTAATTAAAATTAATAATAATAAAATCATAAATCACTGAATGAACCTCATAGAGCTGCAGGTCTTTCTTCAGTTTGTGTTTTCTCCACGCAGCCTGAATGACTCGAGCTGCTCTGGTTTCGTTCCTCAGGTCCAAAAGACGAGCACAAAGGAAGGACAGGTAGGACATCACAACCTGAAGGGAAGCAGAATGATTACCTTGAACTAAAATTATACAAGTTATTTATCACCAGCTTCTGAGGAGACAAAACGTTTTTGATCGGTTTACTCAAATGGGTTCAAGACATTTTTTTAAACATTTAAACGTCAGTAAAATCCTCACAAATCTGTGACTGCTGATCGGTTGAATGTTGGCATGAAACAATAAAAATAAATGTATTTAACACTTTGCTCCACATCTTTACAAAAGCAGCTGTGTGTGGTCTCACCTTCTCACTGGGGATGGTGTTTGACATGTCTGCAAGGTTGATCATGGCTGGAACTCCCCCCAGAAAAGCCACAGCGTCGTTGACCAACTTGAAGTTGTTTTTCTCATTTTCCAGCAGCTCTTTAAAAGCCACAGATGGACATTCAGGGTCTGTGTGGAAAAGTAACACTGATACTGTCATTATGGGCAACTTAAAAATACTTTTTAATAAGAAAATGCTTTCCAGAATAAAGAAGGAATTTGATGACATTTCCCTATTTACCACTTTAATGCATCACAAATCTCTGATAGAAAACTGAATTTTAAAACTTACGTCCAGAACAAACCAAGCAGACATTATGTACCGTTCGAGTCGGTTGTTGCAGCGTTTAAGGAGCTGTCAGAGTCGTCGTCTGAACAGTTCAACTGCACCCGGCCCCTCGGGGAGCACTCCACAGTCTGCGTGGTGCTGAGGCTGATGGATCCTTCCGGTAAGAGGCTGGGGTGGTAGTGGTGAATGAGGTAGCAGAGGACGCGACCATCTGAGAAGGAAACAGTGAAGTTCTCCACCTGCACGCATGGACATGAACCATCACTTCCTGTTCACCTCACACGGGAACTTCTGAGCACATGTTGGAGCTACAATATCAATATAGGCTCAATATTTGTTCATTTTTCAGGTCTCTCTTGTAAATGAGTCCCCGAGGCTCAATGGGATTAACCTGTCTAAATAAAGGTTGAATGAATTTGTTCTGTTAGATGGGCATCATGGAATATATTTATAATGAACAACTTGACAGGATCAATGAAAAATAAATTACAGCAATCACAGACCACAACTCTACTATAAGGATGCACGATATTATCGGCCGATATTCGCGATAAAGTTAAATATCGGCCATTCCATCAAGATTATTCACAGATGTAAAAGGCACCGTTTTGTTTTTTATATATATTATATAGTGTTACCGTCATTTTCAGACCCCTTTTTGGTATCTGCATTTTGTAGCAGGCCAAACTGACAAAGACCAGGCAGAATGCACTGTATTTATTTAGCGCCTTTCCATCTACGGTAATCAAGATACTCAATGTGCTTTACAGCACAATCTGTGCCCTCATTTATCCACTCATACAACACTCTACTGTATCTTTACAAAGATAATTGAACAAATAATTCTAAAGAGACCACGTGCTTTTTAGATCACATTCACACACTGATGGATACACAACGGCAGCAATGAGGGGTTCCGTGTCTTGCCTAGGGACACTTCAGCATTTGACTGCTGATGGATTCGAACCCACAACTCTTGCATTAGCGGACGACTGCTCTAACGACTCAGCCGCCCAGAATAATGTATTTTAACTCCACAGCAGAGAAAGCTATGTACCAGTAGTCTCTGTAAGAAGGTCTAGGGCAGGGGTGTGCAACCTGCGGCTCTGGAGCCACATGTGGCTCTTTGGTCCCTCCGTAGTGGCTCTTTCAAACTTTGACCAAAACTAACATAAAACTTTATAGGATGTTGTACCCACAACAAAAAATGACTAGATTTAGCTGGTTTTCTGTCATTTCCTTTGCAAATATGCGGACACTAGTAAAAATACACAGAGTAAATTATACTCCTTTAACTTTATGCCTTTTTTTCTTCTTTAAAGTAGGATACTCAATTTCTCCACAATTAAAAAAACAACACAAGCCTGAACTGTTCATTGTTTGTTTTACAAAAAATGTTTTTTCTTTTACAAGAATCCAGCCTTCTGTGATAGACTTGCAACCTGGATATGAGCACCAGTGATCCCCCACAACCCAGAAAGTAAAAAGCAAGTAAAGATAATGGATGGATGGAATCCAGTCTTTTCTTTTGTCTCAAAATGGAAAAATGTCAATAAATGTTAACAATCATTAGATGTTTTTAGTTTTATAACTTAACGCCTACTGGCTAGAAAACCTCCCTCTAACAAACTTAAAAATGGGCCATGGGCCACCAGTTTATAATGATAACTGCCAGTGCTGGGCAACGCTAATCCATAAATTAGTTCCACAATTTATAAAACGCTTATTAATTTATTTAGTTCCACAATTTCAAAAGCACAAATGTCCTAAGAAATTTAGTGGAAGCTAAACTAATCCGCTATTTACATTCAAATAAATGGTAGTTGGCAAGTTTTGCAATATTTGCATTACACTGCCACCTACCGGTGCATGAACAGTTATGCACCTTATCTTACCTCTAAGCCGCGATTCGCTCGGGATGTCATCTTCTTCAATACACCTTTCTCTAATGGTCCAAAATTTTAAAAGTTGTTGAATGTGTTGCTGAGGATTGGATTGCTATTTCGGCTGCTTCTTTTTCTGTTTATTGTAGATTTATCATTAAAAATGCATCGATAAAGTTATTTTAACTGTTTACTGTACTGGAAAACTGAAGAGGCGCTGCAATGCATTATGGGATCACAAGGAACCAAACCGTGCTATGCAGGTCAAATGGAGCAACAGCTTCAAGGAAGCTGATCCCCGATTGGCTGTCTACGGAGTCCCCGGTTCTACGGTCGATTGCACCAGCGTAGACTCAACCTGGGAGGGGGCGGGACAGGACTGTCATGGCTGCCCCCATGAGCTTTTGGAAAAAGAGGTGGATAGAGCTCCAGCGTTTAAACTTCTTCTTTCTTTTTTTTTTTTTTAAAAGGAGCTCCTATTTTAAAGTAAAATAAATCAATACATACAAAATTTTAGTCTCTGGATTACAAACGTTAACAGTGTTTTTGCTGGGATAGGAGTTGTAACCATTGTCTTCCTGGTATGTAAGCAGACACAAAGCATTGTGGGATCAGAACCATGACTGAAAGAGATTGGCAGGAAGGCTATATCCTCTCATTATTTCTGTGTGTATGCGAGGGGCGCTGTTAGATAAATCATCCATGTTGTGAAACATTGACAGCCAAATCCTCAGCTGTTCAAGAAAACGAGGTCTTGTAAATAAGTTGCTATTAGCGGTACTGAATTTTAATCTTAGAAAGCGCAAATCCGCTTATGAATTATGAAAGTTAGTCGGACCACTAATGCGCTAACAGATTGTTTAGGGATTAGGGACCATTAGCGGATTAGCGCTTTAGCGTTCCCTAGCGCTTATTTGCCCACCACTGACAACTGCAGTGAGTTTTGCAGCTCTGGACACATTTACCGGTAATCTAGTGAACAAAGGGGCAGAAATGGCTCTTTTGATGCTAAAGGTTGCAGACCCCTGGTCTAGGGGAAAGATATTGGTATCGGTCAAATAAGTTAACATATCGGATATCAGCCAAAAATCCAATATCGTGCATCCCTACTCTGCTCTTTAAAAAAAAACTGATTTCAGAATATAATTTCTAGACGTGTTGGGTTTCATGAGAGGAAACAAGATTGACCTTCAGGTTGTAGAAGTTGCACACGGCGCGGACCCAGTCCATCAGCAGAGTGATCTTGACGCTCGTGTGTTCATACGGCCTCCTGATCTCTGCAGGACTGGGAGGAATACCACGATCTGCCTTCAGAGAGGCCAGCCTCCGTTTGGTCTTCAGGAATAAGACCTCCTCTCTGAGCTGATCCTCATTCAGAATCACTTCCACCTTCACAATCATTAGAAAACGAGACTTGTAGAAACTTTTTGCTTGCCGTTATGGCATCATGCAACTCAAAAGTAAAGCTACACACGTGAAATGCAAAGAGGATTTTCCACAGGAGGCAAAGAGTTTTCTCTCTGTGTCCATCCACAATATCCCTGGAGTCAATGATGGTGCCTAAAAACAATGGCAAAGCATAAATACTATACAAAAACGCACGGTTCACTTCAAACATGGCTAAAACAGGGCTTAAAGTGAAAAAAAATCCTGAGCCTGAAACTTTTTTGTGTTGTTGATCAAATAAAATCGTAACATTTTACCAACGTTTATTAACAATGCTCTCTGAAAAGTGCAAATAACTTGTTTTTAAACAATTCAGCTTCAAGTAACAATGACTTACATGAGGTTTCAATGTATCTGAACTTAATGTAAAAATATGTGCCCCAGAGAACTGCCCTGCAGCAAAAAAAATTTTTAAAAATAATGCAGTAATCTAATAAAGAATTATTTCATAATGAATTGATCTTTATTCTTTATCTTGCAGCTCCCAGCTGAATGCATGCAACTCAAAAAACAGTTTTATTTAACTACAGACTTTATTATTTTATTTGAATTAGATGGTTTTAGGCCCTTTAACTTTATTTATTCATGTTCCTCAGAGGGAAAATCAACCTTCTTAATTAAACTGTCAGCCTCAAATAAATATATCTAATTTAGATGATTTTTATTTTAATGCTTGTAGGGTTTTTGTTTAAAAGCTCTACATTATTTTTTTATTTATTGACAAAATATTTATTTTACTCTAAGTTTTTAAAAAGTGTTTATGTGTTCACCGTGTGTGGTGGTGGGGCGGGGGGCGCTGCAGCTTCTTGCTGTAACGCGCTTGAGATTTGACGTTATTATTCAGATAAAAGACGTCGAGTGGATTATTGATCATAACTCTGAAACACATGAACGGACACCCGCTCTTCTTCGTCACCACGGTAAAGTTAGTTTTAAGTTGGACGTCTCCGAGCAGGGGCAGACTTCAGCGCGGCTGCCCGAAATCAGACTCCATGAAGCGGACTGACGAGAGCAACTGAAGACACGGAGCTCCAACGTCTAAATTAAAACTAACTTTACCACGGTTTCTTCGTCTCTCTTTTTCCGGTCGCTCATTTGACCCACGTAGCTGTACCAGTCAGAGGAGGCGCGCGCCTGACACTTAAAAATTACCTGCTGTTTCGGATGAGGCAAAGCACCACTTGTTTCTAAAACTATAATTTGTCCCGGCGGTGTGACGAACTCCGCAATGATTCAAGTAACCATAGATATCATATATAACACTAGATACCCCATAGCCTGCTCCAGCGCAGGATTTAGGGCGGCCATCTTGGAGTTGTCACCCTCGAACCTTGCTGCACCAAAACAACAGAGATGCCTCCGCATTGCTTGGCTTATTCGTGTTCAAATCGGAAAACTGTTGATGTCAGGGACCGGGGGATCACTTTTCACATGTAAGATGAACATATTACTGTACTGTATTTATGCCCACCATGTATGCTGTGTATATATATATATATATATATATATATATATATATATATATATATATATATATATATATATATATATATATATATATATATATATATATATATATATATATATATATATATATATATATATATATATATATATATATATATATAT
>JBBPBX010010166.1:19315-34003 GCA_038048925.1 Garcialebias charrua | reverse complement strand
ATACATACATATATACATATACATACATATATATATACATATACATATATATATATATATATATATATATATATATACAGCAATAATAATTATGATAAAAAAGATCATTTCTGATCATTTTTGAGCAATCTTGGGCAGCATTCATTCAAGCAGGAAGTAGGTCTTCAGTTTACACGGTCACAAATTAATGTAGAACACCGGACGCCATTTTAGGTTCAGTCACTGGGGTCTCCGGTCACAAATTAATGTAGAACACCGGACGCCATTTTAGGTTAGCTGCCGGGAGCCGGCCGAAGACTGGTGACCAGGATGGCTTCATATGGATTAATTACGAGCTGGAAACGTCTCTGTGAACTTTGTGGATGTCTCAGGCAGCAGCGGATTTATCGCCGATCGTGCCAGGCCGCCGCGCGAACACCTCCGGCCGGCCTGGCTACACCTCCGGCCTGGCTAGCTCCAGAGCTAACACTGGAGCTAACACGGGAGCCGGCCTTTTGAACACTGGTGACCAGGATCGCATCATATGGATTAATTACTAGCTGGAATAGCTCTGTGGACGTCTCAGGCTGGAGCAGCGGCTGGAGCAGCAGCTGCAGATTGATCGCGCCGCCGCTCCAACACTAGCTCATGGCTTGGCTAGCAGAAGCTAGCCAGCTAGCTAACACAGGTCTGGAGCAGCTGCGGTGGCTTGCCGGCCCCCGCGCTGCTCGGCCCGAAAACAATCAACGCATGGCAACCTAAGATGTCGGCTTTGACCATCTCAAAGTAAGAAAATATATTTTTATTTATTCTGTAAATGTGAATAGCAATGTTTAACATTACAGTACACTACTGTACATGTACATGCAAATGTGTGCGCGCGCTCCGTTAGCATGATAATTTAAAAAAATAAAAATAATTTTCACCCCCTAGCTACGGCAGAATCCAGCTGCGAACCGTTCTTATCTCCCTAACTCGTTCGTAAATTGGGGGTCACCTTATATATATAATGTATATACATATACACACACATATATGTGTATATATATGTATACTGTATATATTTGTGTGTATATATGTATACTGTATATATTTGTGTGTGTATATACAGGTAGTCCCCGAATTACGAGCGCTCTGATCTGCGAGGTTCCAGACTTACGAGCTGCGAATTTTTGGAAAAAACGAAAAAAATACTGAGTTTTCATGTGTTTTTTCACTACAGTTAGCTAGTTAAGCATATAAACACACGTTTCCGATCATTTTTATGCACTCAAAAGTAGTTTTTAGATGAAAATAGAGTGTTTTTAGGTGCGCTGGCGAAAACCGTTCCAATTTACGAGCGGATTTCCGGGTTTACGAGAGAAATGGCGGCCGTTCCAAATTACGAGATTTCCGGTTTACGAGCGCCTCGTTGTAACGGATCTCGCTCGTAAATCGGGGAATACCTGTATGTATACTGTATATATTTGTGTGTGTATATATGTATACTGTATATATTTGTGTGTACAGTATACAGTATATATATGTATATTGTATATATGTATACTGTGTATCTAATATATGTATATGTACAGTATATATATATTTTATATATATATAAAAGTTATATATATAGTTATATATTTTTATATATATACTGTATATAGTTATATATATATATATATATACAATATATATAGTTATACTGTATATATAGTTATATACATACAGTAGTTATATATAGTTATAATATATGCTTATCNAGTCTAACAGCCTCAGGGTAGAAGCTGTTCCTCAGTCTAGTGGTTCTACATTTGATGCTCCTCAACCTCCGTCCTGAGGGGAGTGGGGCAAAGAGTGTGTGTGCTGGGTGAGTGAGGTCTTTCATGATGCAGGTGGCTCTTTTCCTGCATCTGGAGGTGTAAATGTCTGTGATGGTGGGGAGACTGACTCCGACAGACCTCTGTGCAGCCTTCACCACTCTCTGTAGAGCTTTCCTCTCTTCAACTGTGCAGCCTCCATGCCACACGTTGATGCTGGAGCACAGGATGCTCTCCACTGCACACCTGTAGAACGAGGTGAGAACTGGGCTGCTCAGACCAGCTCGTCTCAGCCGTCTGAGGAAGTAGAGTCTCTGATGACCTTTCTTGATCAGGCTGGTGGTGTTGTTGGTCATCCAAATGGGTCACTTTTATTTATTACTACAATACAATACAAACATATTTTTGGCACATTTTCAAAATAAACATTTTGTAAGTCTTTATTTTGTAAAAAAAAAAATTAAAAAATTTGTACCGAAAAAACCCGAAAATAAACCGAACCGAGCTCTCCTTGTAGTTGAACCGAACCGAAATGTGATTTTAGCGTACCGTTACACCCCTACCGCAAACCCACCCACACAGACCAGTATTTACAGTTTGACTCCCATCACCCTCTGGAGCACAAGTTAGGAGTCATCAGGACTCTGTATCACAGAGCAGACAGCGTCCCCACTAACTCAGCAGCCAGACAGAAGGAGAAATCACACACAAAACAGGCTCTAGAGAAATGTGGATATCCTAACTGGGCCTTCCTGAAAGCAGAGAAGAAACCCAAACAGGACTCCAGCCAGCCATCAGGTGAAAAGAAGGAACCCAGACCCAGACCAGTGGTCATTCCGTATGTTGCGGGAGTTTCAGAGACATTGAGACGTTTATTCTCTAAACACAACGTCCCAGTGGCTTTTAAACCCCAAAATACATTACGGCAAAGACTGGTTCATCCCAAAGATCCAGTCCCCCGGCACAAACAGAGTAATATTGTGTATGCTGTTCAGTGTCAGGAGGGCTGTGATCAGTCTTACATTGGGGAAACTAAACAGCCACTGGCCAAAAGGATGGCCCAGCACAGAAGATCAACAGCATCAGGTCAGGACTCTGCAGTCTACACTCATCTCCAGGCCAGCGGTCACTCTTTCAAGGATGAAGATGTTCACATCCTTGATAGAGAGGAACGATGGTTTGAGAGAGGAGTAAAGGAGGCCATCTTTGTGAAAAGAAACCGTCCATCATTAAACCGGGGTGGAGGCCTCCGGGTTCAACTGTCTCCCTCTTACAATGCTGTGATTGCTAGTATCACTCAGCCCTCTGTGAATAGCAAACAACCATCAGGGTGCTAATGATCCATTGTTAGGCTGATGGCCCTCCTTGATCATGTGAGCAACTGGTTTCAGGCTGTCATCAGCCAACTGGTTGTGCAACACTGTGAGAGGGTGCTATTTATAAGACTGAGCTGAATACAGCAACTCAGACTGAGGAAGTCTTTCGGACGAAAGACGAAACGTTTCTACATTTTTTTTGCTTTGTTTTGTTTTATTTTTTGAATGTCCAGAGGACCAGACTTAGCTGCTTTAGATTTTTCTACCTGGATTATTGAGCATGCATCAGAGTAATATCAATAATAACGTTCAGTATGTACTGGAACATTGGTATAAGGATAGACTAGTTACAGTACAGCAGTATAGGCAGAGTGTGTGTTTTTAGCAGAGGTCTGCATGCATTTAATCCTTATTGAGTTTGTTGGGAGCAGTGATGGTTGCAGAGTCTTAACAGCTGCTGGGAGGAAGGACCTGCGGTAACGCTCTTGTGCATTTAGGATGTAGTAATCTGTCACCGAAGGAGCTCTGCGGTTCAGCAACAGCTTCATGCATGGAATGGGAGACATTGTCCAGCAATAACAATTTGTCCAGCAGCAATTTGTGAATAACATGGTGTTAAAAAAAAATACATATAAGTTGCATTTATTATGCGTCACTGTTGACCCTTCATGTTTATTATGCGTTTATTTAATGTTCAAAACGGCTGCATTTCGCCTGGTCGGCGCAACACTGTTTAGGTGAAGATATAGTTTAGGTGAAGATATAGAACAAATGTTGGAATTGATAAAGACAGAATTTGTCAAGATACAAACTTGGTTTAAAATGAATAAATTATCATTAAATCTAGAAAAAACTAATTACATGATATTCAGTAATAAAAAGAAAACTGTTGATGTTCCACTCAAAATTGAGGATGTTGAGATTTGTAGAGTGAGTGAGGTGAAGTTTTTGGGTGTTATCATTGATGACAAACTGACATGGAAACAACACATAAATTCTGTAAGAATAAAAATAGCTAAATCGATTGCAGTACTGTACAAGGTCAGAGACCTATTGAATGATAAAGCTCTGTATTTGTTGTATAACACAATCATTGTTCCACACTTAATCTATTGTATTGATGTTTGGGGGAAAGCGTGTAAAACAATCACAAAGCCTATTTTTGTATTACAGAAAAGAGCTGTAAGAATTATCACTAGAAAACATTACTGTCATCCATCCAGTACATTATTTTATCAACTGAAATTATTGAAGTTCCATGATTTGGTTGATTATAATATTTTATCAATTATGTATAGGGCTCAGAATAACGAATTACCTTTAAATATCCAAATGAATTTTGTTAAAAGACAAAGTTGTTATAATCTTAAGGGGACAGAGATGTTTGTAAAACCACAATTCAGAACTAGTTTGAAGGGACGTTCTACCTCAATCCAGGGAATTAGATTATGGAATGGTTTGGAGAATGTAGTTAAAAATGCCAAGTCAATGTTTACATTTTAAAAAAATGATCAAAATGTGTTAAAAAAAATATATGAAATAGCGTAATCTGTATTGTGTTAGTTAGAAAATTAGAAAGAGTTGGTCATTTTGTACTGTTGGAAGATTATTATTGTTTAATCTGATTGTTGGAAAAAAGGGGCAGATATAATAAGATTTATTCTTCTTTCTGCTCCCTTTCATTTTTTTATATTTTGTACATTATCATTTATGGGATTGTCTTGTATTGTTTCTTTTGTAAAAAAAAAAAAAAGAACAAATTTCATAAACATAAACAAAACGCAGCTGATTTGACCCTGAGCAAAAAGACATGTTTGCTTGGTGATGGTGGCTCGCGGCTATACAGCGTCTCCCCGCCGCCTGCACCAGAGCCGCGATGAATGGATGGAAGGGTGGCACACCTCTGTGTAGCTTTCTTGCGCCTCTAGCAGCTGCTAATGTTAATGCTTACTCTTTTTCATGTCATAATAAATGAACATTTCAAGCATCAGTCAAAATTTGTGTTATGAATACGGAGGAAAAAAACCTAAATCGCTTCGGCGTATAAGTTGCAGGACTTGCAAATGTATGCATCAAGCTGCGACTTATATGTCGGAAAATACGGCAATTTTTTTTAAAATTAAAATTATTATTATTATTTTTAAAGTTTTGCTGTACCCATGTGATGTTATTACGATTAAGTTGTGTCATTAAGATTAAGTTGTGATGTTTCCTGTTTACAGGATCTGTCAGGGCATCTGGTTCTGTGAAGACGTCTAAAATAGTTGCTGTAGCTCAGTCAAAACTGACCTTCATCAAACCTACACAAACAGGTATGTCAAGATTAACACGGCTGCAGAGCCAGGTACTTACCGTATTGATTGTTTTTTAATGCATTACGGTACTTTTTATATTTCCTCTTTAATTTTTTTTAGCTTTACCAAGATGCCCTATGCCGTTTTCTGCCAAGAACATGTTCTATGACGAGAGGTGGATTGAGAAGCAGGAGAGAGGATTCACGTGGTGGGTCAACTACGTCCTCACTCCAGACGACTTCAAGGTCAACACTGAAGTGGCTAAAGGTGCTACACCTAATCTCCACTGCAGAGCCGTTGTTTCCACTCGGGATAAACGGGAGTCTCATAAACGTGATGTTCCTCGTGTATCGTTTGCAGTAAACTCTGTGTCTCTTGCCATGGGGAGCAACAACAAGCTCAGTGTCCCCAAAGCTCCGACCAAAGAGGAGGTGTCTTCCAGCACCTACACGGCCAAACGCAAGCTGAACCGCCTCCGCCGAGCAGCTTGCCAGTTGTTCACGTCTGAGGCTGTGGTCAAGGCCATCCGGAGGCTGGAGCTGGAGGTGGAGGCCCGGCGGCTGCTTGTTCGCAAAGACCGTCACCTTTGGAAGGACATGGGTAGAATTTAAAAAAAATATAATCTTTATTCATTTTCAGTTAAAGCTGCTATATGTAATTTCTGGAACACGCTGGAACTTAGAAAAATTTTGAACAGGGACATGTTTCTGGTCCCTCCCCCTCAGAGCCATATATGGCTCTGCTCCCCCTCGCGTGCGCTGTAATTCAGCTCAGCTTCCTTAACTCCGCCTCCACTTCATGTCCTGTTGCAGCCGCTCCGAATTTCTGTGTTTATGTTAATAAAACGTTCTAAAACATAAAATAAAAACATGGAGCGCTGGTCCAGCACACCAGAACACCAGGAAATCTGCAGAGCCTCGTGCAGCCACGTTGAACCCGAGTTTAATTCGCTCGTGACAAATTCATTCATTTCCTCATCCTTTCAGTCATGGAGTCAGCGGAGGAGGAAGCGATCACTTGACTTTTGGCAAAAAACAAACAAAAGAAAAGTCCAGATCAGGGATGAAGAAGGGGAATTTAATACATTTGTGTCACATACAAAACAGTTTTGCATCGCTTTGCAATCCTTTGAACGAGAACGTGCGCGGCCGCTGGGGCTGGGACAGGCGGGGGCGTGGGTTAGGAGCGTGAGAAGTGAGAAGCTCTGTTTTTATTGGCTGGTTAACGGCGGGTCACTGTGGCTTTTTAGAAATGCTTTTAGAGAAGCAAGGGGACAATAGTTTTTTCAGAGATTACTTTGTCTAACATCAGTCTGTCAGGAGACAGTGACAGAGTGAAGAAATATGTTAAAAATATATTGTTAGAAAAGTTACATATATCAGCTCTAAAATTGAGTAAATATAAAAACAAAACAAAAAATACAATTTACAAAGAAAATGAAAGGCAGCAGAGAAGATACAATCTTATAACATCTGCTCCTTTAAAAAAAAGAAGAAAATACTTTTGAAATAAAATACATTAATTACATTCAAACTTAAATAGGCATTACCGTACTGTATATAACATAACAAGCCAAAAACTGACCCCGTGCCAAGAACAACCGATTTCAATAAGAATATGCTACTTTTTACCATTTTCTTAAACAAAAACATTGAGGAAGCTTTTTTACAATTATTATCCAAAACATTCCACAGCTTTATTGCTTGAACTGATGTGCATCGTTCCTTTGAGTTTGTTCTAATTTTTGAGTTTGTTCTAATTTTTGGTTTTACAAGCATTGCTAATCCTTTTACGTTTGTACTTACTGACTCTCTTAATAAAATAAGATTGAATATTTTGAGGTAAGGAATTTGTATGAGCTCTGTACATAACCTGAAGAATTCCATAGTGAACCAGTTCATAAAACTTTAATAAATTTAGCTGATGAAATAATATGTTAGATGGGTGAGTGTAATGCTTTCCTGTGATGATTCTTATTGCTCTTTTCTGTAAAATAAAAATAGAATTTGTAGACGTTTTACATGCCTTTCCCCAAACTTCAACACAATAAGTCCGATATGGAAGAACTATAGCATTATACAATATAAGTAGTGCTTTATCATTAAATAATTATTTTGCCTTGTATAATACAGCAATAGATCTGGCTATCTTTGTTCTCAAATAATTAAGATTTCTGTTAGCGTAGTGTGTTCAGACAACTTTTGTTCTAGTCTGAAAGGTAAATTGTTTTTTATTTTATTTAATTTGTCGTGTTTTTTTAAGGTGAACGCAAAAAAGTTTTATTTTATTTAATTTGTCGTGTTTTTTTAAGGTGAACGCAAAAAAGTCCTCAGCTGGCTCCTGTCGTATAATCCACTGTGGCTGAGGATCGGCCTCGAGGTATTTAAAGTGTTTTCTCTACTTTACGTACTTTCTTTCCAAATATTTTTTTGAAGATGTCCTCACTGTCGCAGTGTTGCTCGTTTTCAGACCATCTTCGGGGAGCTGATCTCGCTTGAGAGCAACAGTGACGTTCTGGGTCTGGCGATGTTCATCCTCCAGCGGCTGCTCTGGAACCCAGACATCGCTGCAGAGTTCAGACACCTCCGAGTGCCTCACCTCTACAAAGACGGTAGTTCAGCACTCGGTTGTGCTGCTCTTTTATAATTTAGTGTCTATTTTTGAAGTTATTCTGCCAACATACTGGAAGGTTTCATAGCTGCTCTAAGTTCTCAAATCTTATTTAAGAAAATATTTACCTGTAACTTATTCAGATGTATTTCTAGTTTATTGTAACTGAAAAGCACATTTTTAGTGTTTGCTTACAAGACGGGACCAAAATCGGGGAACCAGTCAAAGTTTTCAAAGTTGTTCATTCAGTAAGTTTTAAAAACCCTCCTGATGAGGCATGTTTATGGGACCCTTTCCCTGTCAGGCCATGAGGAGGCGCTGTCTCGCTTCACCCTGAAGAAGCTGCTCCTGCTGGTCTGTTTCTTGGACAAAGCCAAAGAATCTCGCCTGATTGAACATGACCCTTGTCTCTTCTGTCTGGATGCAGAGTTCAAGGCAGGCCATCTTCTCAACAACTCTGCTTTACTTTAATAATAATATATATATAAATGTATATTTTTAATGAAAATTACAACTAATATTGGTGAGAAAACATCTTATGAGGTGGGGTTGTACTAATCGCTTGCTTCTCCTACAGTCGAGTAAAGACCTGCTGCTGGCCTTCTCCAGGGACTTCCTGAGCGGAGAGGGGATTCTTCCCCGGCACCTCTCCTACCTCGGGTTGCCAGTTTCCCATGTTCAGACGCACCTCAACGAGTTCGACTTCGCTGTGAAGAATTTGGCAGTTGATCTGAAGTGCGGCGTTCGTTTGGTGTGAGTGAGCCTGAACCTTTTCTGAGCACAAACTTCCTGCTTTCTGAGGACTGGCTCAGCTGTGTTGTTGTCCGGCTGTGTTGTTATTTTTTTTCAAACATGAACCCTGGTTAAATGATGTCACTCGGGCTGCCAGGAGAAACTGTCGTAAAGCTGAACGTAAATGGAAGAATGATAACTTGCAGGTGTCACTCCAAATATTGAAGGAATGTTGGCGCTATTACCAAAGGACTGTAAAAGATGCCAAAAGAAGATACCTGACTAATATCATTGTATCTAACAGTCACAATCCTGCTGTTTTATTTAGAACTGTTAATTCTGTTTTAAATGCCCCACATTTCTTTGTTGAGAAAGTCACTTCTACTGTATTAGGGCCCAGATCATACCCACTGTTCATGACCCTGTAGATACTGTGCCTTGCTCTGCTGTTTTTCATAGCTTCGAATGTGTGACTTTGCATTCCCTGCAGGAGGTCGTTAGACACTTAAAACCAACTGGTTCTCCAGACGATGCTATTCCACCTCGACTATTCAATGAGGTTTTTCTTACTATAGGTCCTTCGATCCTTGCTCTTGTGAATAGTAGCCTGTCCTCAGGTGCTGTTCCTGAAAATCTGAAACATGCAGTTGTCCAGCCTCTAATTAAGAAATCAAACTTGGATACTGCTGTCCTGGCGAACTACAGACCAATTTCTAAATTGCCCTTCGTTTCAAAAATTCTTGAGAAGGTAGTTTATAATCAGCTAATGGCCTATCTCATTGAAAATAATATTTTAGAGGTTTTTCAGTCCGGTTTTAAATCATTTCATAGCACAGAGTCAGCTCTTTTAAAAGTTTTTAACGATATATTCTTGGCGACTGATTCTGGTGACTGCGTTGTTTTGGTGTTGTTGGATCTATCAGCTGCGTTTGACACAGTGGATCACAACATTTTAATCACACGTTTGGAACAGTGGGTGGGCATTGGTCATATAGCCTTAGATTGGTTTAAATCTTATCTGACCAAGCGTACTTTTTGTGTCTGTCTTGATGGACATAGGTCCTCCTCTGCTCCACTCTCATGTGGTGTTCCGCAGGGCTCAGTTTTGGGCCCTCTTTTATTTTTGTTGTACATCCTTCCGCTTGGTTCTGTTTTTAGGAAATACGGGATTGCTTTTCATTGTTATGCAGATGACACACAGATCTACGTACCTTTAAAGAAAGCAGACTCAGCCTCTCTTCGGTCTCTGTTCCTATGTTTGGAAGATTTGAAGGCCTGGATGGCCCTAAACTTCTTGAAACTTAACGAAGACAAAACAGAGGTGGTGATTTTTGGCAGTTCGACTGAAGACTCTCTGTCCGATTGCTCCTTGGCTCAGTATGTCCGGCCAGTTGTTACAAATCTAGGGGTCAAGCTGGATGCTGGTCTTAGGCTGGAGTCTCAGATTAAAGCAGTTGTAAAATCCAGCTTTTTTCATTTGAGGCAGCTAGCCAAAGTAAAAGCCATCCTTCCTAGACAGCACTTCGAAACAGCAATCCATGCATTTGTGACCACACGGCTGGATTACTGTAATTCACTTTATGTTGGTATTAGTGATCTGTGTACTTCCCAGCTTCAGAGGGTTCAAAATGCAGCTGCACGACTCTTAACAGGTACACGAAAATTTGACCACATTTCCCCTGTTTTGGCTTCTTTGCACTGGTTGCCGGTGCGTTACAGGATTCATTTTAAAATACTTTTATTTACTTTTAAAGCTCTAAATGGCCATGCCCCTCCATACCTGTCAGAGCTGCTGCATTACTACACACCCTCTCGTTCGCTCAGGTCAGCTGACCAGTTGCTTCTGAGGGTACCGAGGACAAAGCGCAAGCTTAGAGGGGACCGTGCTTTCTCTGTGGTAGCTCCTAAGCTCTGGAATGACCTTCCATTAGACATAAGACAGGCCTCTTCACTTGCTGTTTTTAAGTCTCTTCTTAAAACCCATCTTTTTTCTTTGGCTTTTGGTACAATCTGAGATGTTTTAACTTTGTTTTATTGTATTCATAATTTATTATTTTAGTACTGTTTTTAGTCCCTTCCATTTTATGATTGTATTGTATTTTGCTGATTGTGTGTACAGCACTTTGGTCCTGTTGGGTGCATAAAGTGCTCTATAAATAAAGTTGGTATGGTATGGTATTTTTATATAGATTTGCTGTAATGGATATTGCAGGGTGGGGGTTAGTTTCTGAAAGGGTCAATTTAACAACTGGGTTCGATCTAAAGCACTAAAGTTGTTTAATAACTGTGAATTTGATATCTTGAATGAAATATCATATGACGTGGTTCTTTATGAATTCAACAGTGAAAAAGGAAGAATCTATAAAAGTAAATGTAAATTTGACCAAACTAAATTTAGTTTTTTTTATTTATTCTTATGAATAAAAAAAAAATAAACTAAAATTACTTTGGTCAAATTTACATTTACATTGACGCATAATTAGTTACATTGATGAATACATACATTTCCCTTGACTTATACTTTTACTGTTGCTTTATTTTTATTTTTATACATTGGCACTGACAAAAAGACAGGAGACTGAACGAAAGTTACTACTGTAACTACGGTTCTATGAATCCCGGATGACCGCCAGGGTGCTTAGTCCCTCGGAATCCTTGCTTTGCGAGAAGATTGAGGGACTGGGCCCCGGATGTGACGTGCCTATATAGAGTCACGCGGGTCCCCGGCAGGTCACGGGGTGACGTTGTTGTTATTTGTACTCGACCTGCGCATGCGCAAGAATGTTCATTCGTGCTTGAAGCACCGCCCCTGGCGGTCAGGAGGGATGAAATAGAACTGGAAGTTTCAGAAATGAAGGTGTTGAGGTTCTCCTTAGGAGTGACAAGGATGGATAAGATCAGGAATGAGATCATCAGAGGTACAGCACATGTTGAACAACTGGGAGATAAAGTTAGGGAGGACACACTGAGATGGTTTGGACATGTCCAGAGGAGGGACAGTGGGTATATTGAGTCAGAGTCTTTATTGTCATTTGCACCGCATGTGGTACATGTGATGAAAACGAGATTATGTACACGGGGTCCCAGCCACATCCAACAACAAATGAAAGAGAAAAACAGTAATAACATCTAGAACTAACTAAGAAAAACATCAACTAGTAATACACTAAGCCTAATATAGTGGGAATAAACAGCAGCACGAACATGAGTTTGTATGAGCAGATGGTCACAGATGAACACAGCAACAAGAAAACAGATCAGCATCAGCATGATGTGATATTTTGCAGTGTTTATTTTTTATTTTATTTTTATTTATTCATGAGTCTAACAGCCTCAGGGTAGAAGCTGTTCCTCAGTCTAGTGGTTCTACATTTGATGCTCCTCAACCTCCGTCCTGAGGGGAGTGGGGCAAAGAGTGAGTGTGCTGGGTGAGTGAGGTCTTTCATGATGCAGGTGGCTCTTTTCCTGCATCTGGAGGTGTAAATGTCTGTGATGGTGGGGAGACTGACTCCAACAGACTTCTGTGCAGCCTTCACCACTCTCTGTAGAGCTTTCCTCTCTTCAACTGTGCAGCCTCCATGCCACACGTTGATGCTGGAGCACAGGACGCTCTCCACTGCACACCTGTAGAACGAGGTGAGAACTGGGCTGCTCAGACCAGCTCGTCTCAGCCGTCTGAGGAAGTAGAGTCTCTGATGACCTTTCTTGATCAGGCTGGTGGTGTTGTTGCTCCAGCTGAGGTTATCATTCAAGTGTACACCCAAGTATTTGTAGCTGGAGGCCACTTCCACTGCAGACCCACCTATTTTCAGTGGGGCGTGGGTGTGTTTATTCCTTCCTTCCTGTTTATTCCTATTGGTAGAAGGATGTTAGAAATGCAGCTGCCAGGTAAAAGACAAAGAGGAGATATATGGATGCAGTTAAAAGGGACATGGAGATAGTTGGAGTGAGGACAGAGTGAGATGGAGGATGACACTCTATGGGGACCCCTGGAGGGAGAATGTGAAAGAACAATTTATTCTCATGAATAGTTGTGTTGTTTCAGTTTGTTTGTGGTTGTTTCTTCCAGACGTGTGATGGAGCTCCTCGGTCAGGACTGGAGTTTGTCTGCGAAGCTCCTCCTGCCGGCCATCAGCCGCCTGCAGAAGGTGCACAACGTCGATGTTGTGCTGCAAGTGCTTAAAAACAAGGGGATAGATCTCAAGGATGAACAAGGTAACTTCATCTTTAGGCTTTTCACACCGTCCATCCATCCATCCATCCATCTTCTTCCGCTTATCCGGGGTCGGGTCGCGGGGGTAGCAGCCTAAGTAGGGAGGCCCAGACTTCCCTCTCCCCAGCCACTTGGAGCAGCTCCTCTGGGGGAATCCCAAGGCGTTCCCAGGCCAGCCGAGAAACATAGTCCCTCCAGCGTGTCCTGGGTCTTCCTCTGGGTCTCCTCCCGGTGGGACATGCCCGGAACACCTCACCAGGGAGGCGTCCAGGAGGCATCCTAACCAGATGCCCGAGCCACCTCAACTGGCTCCTCTCGATGTGGAGAAGCAGCGGCTCTACTCCGAGTCCCTCCCGGATGACTGAGCTTCTCACCCTATCTCTAAGGGAGAGTCCAGCCACCCTGCGGAGAAAACTCATTTCAGCCGCTTGTATCCGAGATCTTGTTCTTTCGGTCATAACCCAAAGCTCATGACCATAGATGAGGGTGGGAACGTAGATCGATCGGTAAATTGAGAGCTTTGCCTTTTGACTCAGCTCTCTCTTCACCACGACAGACCGGTACAGCGCCCGCTTCACTGCGGACGCTGCACCTATCCGCCTATCGATCTCACGCTCCAGTTTTCCCTCATTCGTGAACAAGATCCCGAGATACTTAAACTCCTCCACTTGGGGCAGGACCTCCTCCCCGACCCGGAGAGGGCATGCTACCCTTTTCCGGCTCAAGACCATGGCCTCGGATTTGGAGGAACTGATCCTCATCCCGGCCGCATCACACTCGGCTGCAAACCGCTCCAGCGAAAGCTGTAGATCACGAACTGATGAAGCCAATAGGACCACATCATCTGCAAAAAACAGAGAAGCGATTCTAAGGCCACCAAAACGGATCCTCTCAACACCTTGGCTGCGCCTAGAAATTCTGTCCATAAAAGTTATAAACAGAATCGGTGACAAAGGGCAACCTTGGCGGAGTCCAACTCTCACCGGAAACGAGCCTGACTTACTACCGGCAATGCAGACCAAGCTCTGAAGCTTTTCACACTGTGAGAAACAAAAATGTGGTCTTATCTGCATCTAATCTTCAAATAGGAACTTTATAGAAGTTTTAGCAGGGGTTAAATACCTCCGGCCCCCGGCCGGATTTCCGGCTTTTGAACGGTCCACCTCAATTTAACTTTGATTGATGGACAGCAATTACATCCAATCACATTGAAGCTCACGTTGTTTACTAACTGGAAGGCGGGACTTATAAAAGCAAGCAAGTGTGTATGCGGCTGCAGCGAGGGTTACTTGCATAGATATCTTATATAGAACACTAGATACCCCATGGACTGCTCTCGCCTATTGAAGCAGACGAGATTTCAGGCAGCCATCTTGGGGATGTCCACCGCTCCACTCAGCCTTATATATTTGACAGGCACAATAAAGTATCAGCGCATTCAATCAATCATAACACGCTGAAAAGTAATCCCATTGTCACTTATTTAAATTTTAGGCATGTATAGGAACATATAGTTTAGCATATTTAAATAATTTTGGTGGAATACAATACTTTAAGGTACATGTCTAACAAGATGCAATCAAAGAAGCAATTTATTCACACACACATTTTGTATACATATTCAGATACTGTAATTATATATATATATATATAATATATATAACTATATATATATATATACTATATATATATATATATATATATAACTATATATATCTATATATATATATATAACTATATATACT
>JBBPBX010010166.1:0-15473 GCA_038048925.1 Garcialebias charrua | reverse complement strand
GAGTTTAACAGCCTCAGGGTAGAAGCTGTTCCTCAGTCTAGTGGTTCTACATTTGATGCTCCTCAGCCTCGTTCCTGAGGGGATGGGGCAAAAAGTGTGTGTGCTGGGTGAGTGGGGTCTTTCATGATACAGGTGGCCCTCTTCCTGCATCTGGAGATGTAAATGTCTGTGATAGTGGGGAGACTGACTCAAACAGACCTCTGTGCAGCCTTCACCACTCTCTGTAAAGCTTTTCTTTCTGCAGCCGTGCAACCTCCATGCCACACGTTGATGCCTTTGTCAAAAACTATATGTGTGTGTGTGTAACGTATTTTATGTGCTGAGCAATCATAAAACGGCTGCGAAAAGGTGAGGCACGCGGTTGTCCTGCCTCATCGAGGAGGTGGGGATAGTGAGCCCAGGGTTTCTGCTTGGGTAACCTTCTCACTGAGAGGCAGCAGCTCTACCAGTTGCACCACCATGCTGCTTCTTAGGCACTTAATTGAAACAATGCTTGTAATTGAACACAAACAAAGAATATGAGGCTAATTGGCAGGATAATATTTTTAAAATACTAGAGATCCCCAAAACAACATCACTACTGGGGCATTCTGTTAACTATTAGGCTAATTAATCAATCAAGGGAAACTTGAGTAATGTAAACTCTAGTTAATTATTAGTTAATTATACTGTACTTAATACTTAATACTGCAAGTTTTTTTGATATTGTGCAGTAAATAAGAAAAATTTAGAAAAATCGGTGATTTTGAATAAAAAGCCAAAACGTGGAGAACATTTTTTGTCTGTTTTTTATTTTACATATGAAAAAACTGTGCATCAGATTATAAGGTGCACTGTTGGTGTGAGGCACACTGTCGGAGCACCTAAAAGCCTTTTTTTTTCCATATGTTATCTGATTGTGATGAAGTCAGTGCCTCACCAGCCATGAACCTCACCGCACGTCACTGAGTGTGTATGTATGGGGCTTTGAAAGGTTCTTCCGGGTTTATGAATTAATTTGAGCTTTGTTGTTAGATGGAGAACCCTTTCATCTATCCACTAAAAAGAGATGGACTGAAATGCAGCATGACATGGATGAAGACTCAGGTGAGCTTAGTTTCAGTGCTAGGGATTCACAACAAATGTTTTGCCAGCGAGCAAAAAATGCTAATTGAGGTTGGACTGTGTATAGATTGATATAAAAACATCACACTGCAAATGTTTCCAACAATCCTATCATTATTTAATGTATCAGACTTAAAACAGTGACATCTTTGCAAATTAATCTGCTCATTCAAAAGGGTAGCTTACTCTTTCACCTACAAGTACCCGTACCCCGTCCTTCGGAGCCAGCTTTTGGCCACACATGTAGTTGCTTATACAAGAACTGAAACAATAAAAAAGCAAAGACATGCAATACTCACTAAAACCTTATGCTCGTTCTCTGTATTAAGAAATTAAAATGTAGAAAATATAGACAAAAAAACATGAATCTTGTAATGCTGTTGTCTTTGTTTGTAGACTTCAACACTGTCAATCAAAATGGGTTAACCTTCAGTGGTAAAGCTACCATCTCTCTCAATAAGCACCAGATGTTTCAAATAAGGTATCTTAGCTCTGGCTACTGAGAGATTGTTGTACACCATTTTTTAAAAATCTTTCTTTCTTTACTTTGGCTAGGATTTATGCACAGTTGTCATACACACATTTAAACCAGTGTTGTTTCTTTGTAGATTTCCTTAATTCTATTTTCCTTTTCCTCCATTTATTTTAGGGCCATAATTGGTGAAAATGACCAAGTAGACCTTGTACCTATGATTTGTTGTGGAGGGACTGGGATTTCAGCTGAGGACAGATCTTTGCTGGTGTAATATTGGTCTTGTAGTTGTGTTATTTTGGAGACATTGTCTAACCCGTTCCTCTACATTCAGTATAGGTATGCAGGTGAAAATGGATTAAACGCTGCCAAATCCTGAGCATAAAAAAGGCTGTCCTAAACGTTGCTAGATGATATCACCTAATTTGCATATTTTACTGCCAGTATTTGTGAGCTGAGCTATAGGAGAGATGTTTAAGAGAAAAGCTGTCACCAAAGCTTTCATAATTCTCCAAAAACACAGGGAGAAGTTGCTAAATTTGTTGCTGCCGCTTTATGGGAAAAAATCAGAGGGGTCTGAAAAGCTGTTGGATCTAGAAACAAAGTCGCAAATTTAGCAACATTGAACGGATTTGACATCAAATAATACAAACATCCTCAAATAGTACAAAACTAAATGTAAATATTTTAATTATAATATTGTTAGTTACATTTTTTTTAAGAATTGTCTTTGTTCTAGGAAAAACCTCAAAATGTGTAACAAGGAGAGAAGATGCATGAAAATGTAGTGTGGTAACATTTTCTTGTTTTATGGTTATTAGATGAAGTTGAGCTGAGTCAATCTCCATGCCAAGGCAAAAGACGGATAATGAAGACGAAAAAAGGGAAGACACTAAACTCAGGTAGGTACAATTTAAATCAACTTATTTGTATGGCTTTGTAACGGGTCATCTTGAATCGAATAAGGCCATTTAAGTTAGAAAACAAAATGTAACTCAAAGTAATTGCTGCCTGTGAGGTGGAAAAGTTCTTCTATAATTTCAAACAAAACACGCACCTGCATATTTGTGTCCAGAACTAAAAGCATGGAGCTGATTTATACTAAAATAAAGATGTAGGGCTGTGGCTAACGATTATTTTAGTAATCGATTAATTATCAGTTATTCTGACGATTAATCGAGTAGTCGGATATTAAAAAATTGTCATGTTCTGCAGTAATTACTTAAGCTTATTTTATGAGAAATACAATTATTTAATATTGTGAAGGGGTAATCTACACCTGCTGATGACCCTGCTGCAATTAAAGTAAAATTACAATACCAGTTGTATTAATTAATGCATTTAAAGCTCCACTTGTTTGTATTTATGTATTTAAAGTTTGAGGAGGCATTAATTAAAAGCACTCTGTCACTGAATCCTTTTTAACCATCACTGAAAAATCTAAATGCTGTAAATTTATTGTTATGAATTGGAAAACTGAATGTGTCTTTGTTTTATTTTTAAGAAATGTAAAAAGTAAAATGGGTGATGGGGATTTTAAACCCCTGTTACCTTAATAAAAATCACACAAGATAAACAAGAGAACAGTGTTAAATCAGACAAACAACTTTGCAAAGGGGAAGGGCTTTTAATGTCTTTTGAAACTTAGTTTGGTCTCAAATACATTGTTCAGCACAATTCCGAATTGTACTGGACATGACAAGCTATTTAAACAAGAAGCAGGTGGAGTTTGACAAGCTCTGACGTCTTACAGATAAAACAAACAAGTCATGGTTCTGATCAAACAAGAACATCTAATCCAAACATTTGTCAAGGCTAGAAGACTGTCTTTTCTGTATCAAGAGAAAAGCAAACAACATGTTTGTACTATCAAATATAAGTGTTTAAAGGGAACAGAGAATATTTGATACAAGTGAGCTGGGTTATAATTATTGGGTCAGAGTAATTAGTTTTAGATGATAAATATTCAACATCTCCATCAATGGGTAATATAAATATTTGGGTGTTGCAATTGAGTTTTGTAGAGTTCACTTGTTAATTGTAACAAAAAATTAATTTTAAGACTGTTATTAGGTTGATGCAGGGTTCCCATTTAGGCAATAAAATATTTATAGTCTTGACTGCTTAGCTACAAATAAGTATGACAGTAGTAATGAAGGCTAAAATCATAAAAAGCAGCAGCAAATAATTTTAAAAAATCCAAGTATCTGCTATAAATGTGTTTAAACTTGAAATATTCACTCCAAGTATCTCATTTAAATTTAGATAAAAGCATATCAACAAATTAACATGTTTCAGCTCAAGCTGTCAATTTGTTGCTGTGCTTTTATTTTTATCTGACAAACTTACAGCAAGTCTTGTTTTTAATCACACAACTGACACACTGTTTAATAAAACCTGCCAGGTCGCCATGATTAGTCAGCACAAATAACGTTAGCTTAAATATGCCTCCTCCTTGTACATCTGTAGCATGACAGATTATCACAGATTAAGGAATACCTGTTAGCTCCGGACGCGTTCGGGTCATGCAGCAGCTTGCTGTTTTTGGTCCGGTGCAGAAACATGGAGGATGTGAAGCATACTGCGCGTTGTGGTCTTTTCTGTTTAGTTTTAAATGTTCCCATGCTTTTTATAACTTGTTGTTTTCTGAGCGCTTCGTTTCGGCACTCTTCTTCTTCTTCTAAAGCCAAATATAGCGCTTAGCAAGCATACACGCGTGACGCGTCGACAGTGTAACTGTTAGCGGAAGCACTAACATCGTAGCATTGTGTGTAACACAAATTACAGTCCGGGCGGACGAAAGTGCGCTGATTGTGTGTAACACAATTTACAGTCCGGGCGGACGAAATTGCGCTGATTATAACATGTATTTTTTTTTTTTTACGAAGCTTCGAGGCAGATAAATTTGTCTCGAGAATTTTTTGTAATCAAATTACTCGAATTATTCGAGGAATCGTTTCAACCCTAGTATTTAATGATTCAGCTCCCAGTCACAGTTGCCTTTGTGAACCGTTGTAAGGATCAAGCTTATAGTCTTGTAAATTTGTAGAATACTGTTTTTAAACTAAAACATTCCATCCCTGTAAATTTCATTAAGAAATTTCTTAAAGTAATAATAGTGATAAGAAAACTAAACAATGTTGTTAAAATCATCTTTCACACTACATCCCTGAGAACATTTGCAGGCCGATGTTTAAGTTGCATCAAAACATACCAAAGTTGGGTTTGGGCACCTGAAAGGGACGATTGAAGCCTTTGTTTTCCACTACCAAGTTGAGGTGTTAATCTTCGCGAACAAAATTTGCCAAGGCCATCATTAACTCTGTCACACAGAGAATTGACTGGTAATTTTGGTGATATGGTGATTCCTTAGTTTCTTTTGTTTTGCCTCACATGACAGATGTACATGCATGTCAAGCCTGAATCGACACATAACATAGAAACATGCCCCTGTTTCATTACACATCGCAGGTCAACAGCTTAAGGGCCGAACATCCAACAATTACTCATGTCAGTAAACAAAGATCAATTACCTTTTGAATTTGTTTATTTTTCAGAATATAGTAATGAATACAGCACACAGAACACAATGTAACAAAAGTAACAAAAGTAGTGATACAGTATTAAAAATGATGTGAAAATTACATATAATGCCTGATAAATGCAGGGTTTCCCTCAGAAAACCAGCATAGCCCAGTGGTAGGGCCGCTTTGGCAGCCCACCAGCGTACCACCATGTTTTTGTTAACAAATGTTAAATTTGATAGGAAATGTAAAAATATGACGTATTGTTTGTAATTGTGTTGTTTTACGACACTGTTGACAATACTTAAACACCCATTATAACAGGATCACCAACCTTTTTGAGGCTGAGAGCTCCTGCAGGTGTACAGAGGAACACAAATACTACTTGTTGATACAAAAATACATTTACACGGCTCACCTTGAATTATTAATATTAATACATTGACACATGTGAACAATGTACAACATACAGTGAATATGAAAGCCTGATCACATAGTTATGTTCAAAACTCACAAAAAATCATCGGTAATAACAGACTATGGTTGATATAAATCATTATTAATAATAAGTGATTAGAACTCGGTCTGTGCAGCAGCAGAGGATCTCAGAGTTCTCAGTTTTAAACCTTCTGGAGTTCTTCTGTGTGACTCCAGCTGTGACTGGAGGGGTGGACAGTTGTTTGTGGAGTGGACACATGTCCAGGTGTCCCCTGCTTTCACCTAAAGGCTGCTGAGATAGGCTCCAGCCCCCATCCTGACTCTGATTAAGAACAAGGACAGAACGGTTGAAGGACTTTTTTATAGCACGAAACTGATATTTAAACCTAAACAGTATCTCTGAATCAGTAACAATGAAATACATTGCAATTTGTAAATATATTTGACAGTTTTGTAGAAATAAACTTGTTTTTATTATTCAAAATACACTTTTTAATTAAAGCTGGGGTATGTAAGATTGTAATGTAGTCTGTAGAGTGCAGAACTTGGAAAAAAATTCAACAGGCAAAGCATTCTGATCCCTCCCCTCAGAGCCATATATGGCTCTGAGGGGGAGGCTCTGCTGAGATTCAAATTCAAGCTCTGTTTTTATTGGCTGATTCAAATTCAAGCTCTGTTTTTAATTGGCTGGTTACAAACTCTGTTTTTATTGGCTGTCATTGTCCTGGTCACTCTGTGTTTTTAGTGTTTTTATAAATGCTGATAGAGAAGCAAGGGGACTATAGTTTTTTTCAGAGATTACTTTGTCTAACATCAGTTTGTCAGTAGATAGTGACAGAGTGAAGAAATATGTTAAAAATATATTGTTTGAAAAGTTAGACTACATTACAATCTTACATACCCCAGCTTTAAGTACCAGCTAATGTTTGTGTAAAGAAACTATGAAATCTTCAAATTGTCCTCTTTGTACTCATCATTGCCTTAGTAAAACCTGAGATGAACGCTAACTCTTGTAAAATCGCAATAATTTAATGAAAAAAATAAATAAAAAACTAAGAAAAACATTTGCCCAGTCACAGAATATAATGTGTTCTACTGCTCTGGGAGGTAAAGCTATATTATATTAATTTCTGACTCTACATGCGTGCGCTGTTGCGCACTCCCATGGGAGCGGTCTCGCTTTCGGTTCGGTTCAGAGTCAGAGTCAGAGAGTCTTTATTGTCATTTGCACCGCATGTGGTACATGTGATGAAAACGAGATTATGTACACGGGGTCCCAGTTACATCCAACAACAAATGCAAGAGAAAAACAGTAATAACATCTAGAATTAACTAAGAGAAACATCAACTAGTAATACACTAAGCCCTAATGTAGTGGAAAAACATCATTATAAACAGCAGCACGAACATGAGTCTGTATGAGCAGATGGTCACAGATGAACACAGCAACAAGAAAACAGATCAGCATCAGCATGATGTGATATTTTGCAGTGTTTATTCTTATTATTTATTTATTCATGAGTCTAACAGCCTCAGGGTAGAAGCTGTTCCTCAGTCTAGTGGTTCTACATTTGATGCTCCTCAACCTCCGTCCTGAGGGGAGTGGGGCAAAGAGTGAGTGAGGTCTTTCATGATGCAGGTGGCTCTTTTCCTGCATCTGGAGGTGTAAATGTCTGTGATGGTGGGGAGACTGACTCCAACAGACTTCTGTGCAGCCTTCACCACTCTCTGTAGAGCTTTCCTCTCTGCAACTGTGCAGCCTCCATGCCACACGTTGATGCTGGAGCACAGGATGCTCTCCACTGCACACCTGTAGAAGGAGGTGAGGACTGGGCTGCTCAGACCAGCTCGTCTCAGCCGTCTGAGGAAGTAGAGTCTCTGATGACCTTTCTTGATCAGGCTGGTGGTGTTGTTGCTCCAGCTGAGGTTATCATTCAAGTGTACACCCAAGTATTTGTAGCTGGAGACCACCTCCACCGCAGATCCACCTATGTTCAGTGGGGCATGGGTGTGTTTGTTCCTTCTGAAGTCCACAATCATCTCCTTTGTCTTCTTCACATTCATGTGAAGATTATTCTCTTTGCACCAGCTCTCCAGGTGTTCCACCTCCTGTCTGTAGCTGGACTCATCATTGTTTGTGATGCATCCCACCACCGCTGTATCATCTGCAAACTTAACAATATGACAGCCTGGATGTGTGGCTGTACAATCATATGTGAGCAGAGTGAACAGAAGAGGGCTCAGCACACATCCTTGGGGAGAGCCAGTGCTGAGGGTTATGGTGGAGGAGGAGAAGTTGTGGATCTTCACGGACTGTGGTCTGTTTGTTAAGAAGTCTAGTACCCAGTTACAAATGGAGGGGCTTAGTCCAAGTGTAGATAGTTTGTCTATCAGAGTTTGGGGGATCATGGTGTTGAAGGCAGATGTGAAGTCCACAAAGAGCAGACGCACGTATGAGTCCTTCTGATCCAGGTGGGTGAGAGCAGTGTGGACCACAGAGGAGATGGCGTCCTCTGTTGATCGGTTCTCGCGGTATGCATATTGATGAGGGTCCTCGTTGATGTTGACGGTTGCCTTGATGTGGGACATGACCAGTTTCTCAAAACATTTAGCGACTATCGGGGTGAGGGCCACCGGTCTATAGTCATTCAGACCAGTCACTGTGGAGCTCTTTGGGACTGGGATGATGGTCGCGGTCTTCAGGCAGGTGGGAACTGACTCCAGTGAAAGTGAGGTGGTGAAGATGTCAGCCAGCACCTCACAGAGCTGGTCCGCACATTCCTTCAGAACTTTCCCTGGGATGTTGTCTGGTCCGGTTGCTTTATGAGGATTGATCCTTCTGAGACTGCCTCTCACTTCTGCTGCGGTCACTCTGAGATGCTCTTCATTTGGTGATGAGGTGAGTCTGGTGCTAGCTTGTCTGTTTGGATCTTCAAAACGTGCATAAAACTTATTGAGGGCATCAGGCAGAGATGGGTCCCTGGGGCATTCAGTTCGGACTTTGGGTTCTCGTCAGTGATGGAGGTGTTTATACTTGTGTTTTTGTAGTATTCTCCATGTGGCAGAACACTTAACTTATGAAACGTAGGAGAAAAAGCATGACGAGCAAACAATAATAAAAGTTGTGCCACACGCAGTCTTCGCACGAGCAAAGTTGGTCACACACACAAAACCGGACATGTCTGTTGGATAATGGCGCTCTGAGCATAAATATTTCATTTAAAGTTAGGTTTTACAGACCAAAGTTCTGAAGGTGAAGTGGAGGAGAGGTTTACTCACTTGGGAGCACTTCACCTGCTGACCCATCCTGCTCTGCTTTGCTCTGTGTTTGTTTGGTTTGTTGATAGTAGCATTCTGTTTGGGCGGACTTAAAATGAGCGCAACAGAAAACAACCAGACTTTTCTTTGATGATGGAAATTCATCCTGACTTCGTTCAACGTGACGAAAATCCGTTCATGGCGACAAAGAACTTAAAGCCCCTTGTTTGTTAGCTACCGTGAGCTAACGAGTTCAACACTGACTGCTGCCCGCTGTAGAACCGAACCCTATCACATGACTTATTTGTGCACGCTGATTGGCTTAGATTTTGCCATTTGCAATCATATGACTGATTCTTGTCTGTTGATTGGTTTCAGCGGCACATGACCCAAAGCTCTTATGTTAATAAAAAAATTTTTTTTAAATGATGTAAAAAACAACAACAACAAAAAAACAGACGACTCATGGCTTGGCGGGGGTCAGGGAAAGCCCGGCAGCACGCCAGGTCATTAATGCTCTGCGGGAAACCCTGAAATGATACAAATATTTGGAAAATAGACAGGGACTTCAGGAGCATAAAAAGGTGCTGTACTACTACATACAATCACCTTGGGTTTTTTTTTTTATCTATTTTTTTTTATTTTTTTTATGGTACTGTGAAAAGGAATTGGATGCACCAGAACCATCAATAGAGATGGTGTCAAAGCAAACTGGGCTTCCATTATGCTCCAGCAGAACCTCATATTGATAGTCTTCAGTATCATGCTACATTGATGCACTAATTACTTAAAAAAGTATAGTCAAGACACTGAATGAAATATTATTTTTATAAACTTTAATTTACGGATGCATAAAACATAGCTCAAGACAATATGATGCCTGCAACAGTGTTTACAGTCATTGCTAGCTTGCAACACCCGTCCCCTGAAGAAAATTTTAAAGAGTATTTTGAAGTATTTTGTATTTTCCAGGCTCACAGTTCAATTCTATACCACAACCAAGTAATTTTTACCTTCAGTTGTTTTGAAAAAGGTGGTGCATTATATCAGCATCAGTTTAGGTAGTTCCACGTGGTTACCACAGGAGATAAGATATCCCAAACCTGCAGGAATCTGTCAAAGCAACACTTTGGGCATGTTTTTCATGAAAGAATGACGTTATAAAGTTATATAGAGCTCAAATATCTATTTTGCATAACCTTTTGCTGTTACTTTCAATAAACACTTAAGAGCAACAGTAAATAAAATCAAAAAGAGTAAAAAATTTAAAACTACTAAATCGACACAATTACAATAATTAAAACAAGAAAAGTTTTGGTTCATCTGAAGCTAATTCTTAAGCATTGAACTGAACATTTTATTGTAATGGTCTTTAAATCAGATGGAAGAAAGTTCTAAAGCTTAAAACTCAATAGAGAAGGTTGTCTGTACAAGGGTCATTCTACTAAGTGTTAGTTTACAGTTGTGATTTGTGGTGATTGAGTGTGTGTGTGTTCTATCTCAACAAATGTATATGTTTCAGGTATTAAATGATAAATGCACTTATAGAATAGTTTAAGAAATCAAAAGTTGATAAAGCCATTTTGTAATAATACAGTGATTATAGTGGATTAGTTTTATCCATAATTTCTATGGACGCCTAAATAATCGGATAAAGTTTTAACCTTTCATGTTATTCAGATTTTTCTAGATTTACTGTACCTGTAGTTTGTTTACCCTGTACACATTTTTAATATGTTTTAATCGGCTATTTACTTAAAAATTATACTTTTTGTAACAAATGTTGTTGTTCTTAGGTCCTTCAAAAGGAATTCTGAAGACACCTTGGAATAATGACGAGAAGCTTGCTGTTCAGCAGCATATGGTTCGGTTCATGACAATGCGGAAGGTGCCGGGTAAAAACGAATGTCTCCTGTGCATCGAGAAATCCTCCCCTGCTCTTCAGAGAAGAACATGGAAGGACGTTAAGTATTTTGTTCACAATGAAATAATCAGGATTAGGAAAACAATGAAACGTTGAGGCTGTGTCTGTGTGGCTGCTGCAGATGTTCCTAAACAAGTTCTTGAATAACAATGTGTTTTTATTCACAAGTAGGTATTGTCATTGACTAATGCAAATGTATTCATGTTCTTAAATAACAATGTTGTTTTTATTCATAAATTGATTCTGTCACTGACTGCTACAGATGTTAAGCACAAGTTCTTAAAGTGTCTGTGACATTGATATTCATAAAATACAAAAACTCAAAGAAAATGTATTTATATTCAGGAAATACGGCAAAATATCCATTATGTTACTTAATTCATATATTAGTTTGAATTTGGCTAAGCTAAAGTAAAACAGGAAATGAGATCAAAGGGGAACTCTTTAAGGGGAACTCTTTAAGAAAGAACTCTGGTTTTTTGTGTTTTGTGGTTTTTGTTTTGTGAACTCAATATTTGAACTGTGAGTCTCATCTTTCTAAGACAGTGATCAAATTAATCGAAAGAAGCATTAGATTCTTCTCTACAGTCAATGTTGTTAGCTGTTGTAAAAACGCTCTGTTCACATTTATACATTCCCCTTTCACATCACTTTCTGTTATACTTCACATGTACATATTTATCTCTACAAACTGTTCATCTCAGCAGCATAAGATCCTTTTTAAAACATTATCAATGTTTTCTTTCCAAAAATAATTCATATCACAAAAATCTGATGTCACAGGCACTTTAAATAATGTTTTTTATTCATAAGTTGATGCTGTCACTGACGTGAAGCAGCACTAGTCCTTAAATAACTGTTTTAATTCGTAAGTAGATACTGTCACTGTTGCTGGTAAGTTGTATAAAATTTTAGTCGACAAAATCTTTAGGAATAAGCACAATTTGTCACTGGGCCTATTTAAGTTTTCAATGAAGAGGCCAATTATCCATTTCAGTCTTTGTATTTTTAGTTAGATTTGTCACTGGCCTACTACATTTTTCTTTCATGTTCATACTGAACTTTTCTAAAGTTTTTGATGTTCAAGATTTAATGCATTTGTTTAAATAAAATATCTGTTCAAAGTGCAATATACAGTAATCTGTTTTTTAGTAGAAAATGTTTAATCATTTGTAATGAACATGAACTCAAGCTAACTTGAAGTTTTATATTACAAAACTGAATGGAATTAATCTTTCAAGTTAAAAGTTAGTTTCACTTGTAGCCAGTGTTTTATGAAATATCTAAAAGTGATAATTTAGTAAAAGTTCAAGTATTTAGCTTTTACATAAGTATTTTTATGGTATATTTTTTCAGAATTATGCTTGAGTAAAAGTCATGAATTATCGGACATTTTACATTTAATATTAAAAATTTACTTTAGTTACATAAGTACTAAAAGTAATTGGAATTTCCAAAATGAAATGTATTGAAAGGTGACCACTCCCAAAAACATTTCTCTAAAGGCCCTAATGACTGTTGTATTAAAATGTTAATAATGAAAAAGGATGCAGTACTATAATGTAGTTAAAATGACAGGAAATATCAAATGTTAGCAAACAAAATTGACCCAAAAGATTGAAACCTACCAGAAAGAAGTTCCAAGAAGCAAACCAAAGGTGAGAAACAAAAATGAAGTTGGACACAAAGGTAAAAGAAATAAGCTATGGTCATAAACTTATTTTATAACCTTGAAATTACTAGGGATTATCATTTCCCCAAATATTGTAATCTGTGCAATTGGAGAGGTTGTGAAATATTTAATAACTTGCAGCTGTTTAAATAAAGTTTGAAGTTTGGCATGTCTATATTGACCCCATGACCCTAAAGTCACAAAGAATCCATGTTTATCTGTGAAAAACATTAAACTGGTTATCAGTTAGTCCAAAATAAATAATAATAATGGCAAAACAGTACAAAAGGTTTAAATGGCTATACAGAAAGTAAAAACACTAATAGTTGTACAGGCCAAACGAGTCTGAACAGATACTATGAGAGGCTGAATAACCTTTTAAAATGTTTAAACAGATTTTAAAAAGAAGCTGTATATAACCTAAAATTTGTTTAAAAATGTTAAATTAATTCACAATTTGTCAAAATTTACAAAAAATAAAAATAAACAAGTACTTGATCTGAAAATAAAATGCAACTAAAATAACTTGAACTGAAGTTTGAAATAGCTGATCAAAAGGTAAACTCTTAATGACCGTTTACCCAGACATCGGTACTGTACTCACTTCGCTGGTTAAAATCTTGACTTTACACATAAATCGGTACTCAGTTTGCTGGTTAAAATCTTTTTCTGCAAATTTTGTTTATATTGCTGTTCTGAAAAATCTGAGTGAGTGTTTAGGTGGCTGGTGACACCTAGTGTCTGAAAGTGGTTTGTTTTTCTTTCTAAGTGGTGCAGAACTATTGGTCCTCACTTTGCAGCCTTCAGACTCAGTCCTCACTATGCAGCAAATGTGAGTATGTGTGTGTGTGTGTGTGTGTGTGTGAGAGAGAGAGGCGATCAGACCCCGCATGCGATGTGACCGGGTCGGACCGCGAGTCCGCTCATCTTCTAAAATAGCGCTGATTATAACAGCGGAGTTATGTGTCCTCAACTTTAAAAACATAACCAGAGTTGTTAGTGCACTAAAAACAGCGTAACTCTTGGAAAAAGAAGCTGCTGGAAGCCAGAACTCAGATAAAAACGGAGCAGGTGGATCTCTGCTTCCCCCGTATGCCTCCCCACACAGCTCAGCTCTGAAGGGGGCTGGACACGGCGCAGTACTGCGCTGAAACCACGCCCACGCACTGACACGCCCCTAGCGTTCCAGGGCAAGGCAAAATCATGTTTTTTCATGATTTTTGACACTTAATTTTATAAGGAAAACAATGTTTTTAATCAGTCAGATTTATATGGGTGATTAATAACACATATTTATGCCATGTGACAAACTAAAAACACAAATTTTATTTCACTTTACACGGTCTTTAACTGTAGAAAAATTAGGTATCCTACTTAAAAGAAATAAAGCATAAAGTGAAAGTATGTTTTACTCCTTGTAATGTAGGAAAACTTCTAAAACTAGCCCTTCCAGTTGTTATAAGAACCAATAAAATTCAGTTTTATGTCAGTTTTGGTCAAAGCTTGAAAGAGCCGCTGCAGAGGGACCAAAGAGCCGCATGTGGCTCCTGAGCCTCAGGTTGCAGACCCCTGATCTAGGCCAACAGTCAGTAAATTAGAGACATATAATTACACACTGGTAGCAGAAAAAATATCCACCGAGTGGTTTCTGAGCTTTTTATCTGAATAGCCTGGACCTCGCCAGGCTAAACTAACAAAACTCCGCCTTCTGTTCTCTGATTGGTCCATTCAAAAATCTGCCGGAGAAATCATTGTCTATGGGAGAGATGCCAGACCCTAGTCCAAAGCGAAGTGAAGGACATATGGGTCTGGTTTCAACCAGGCTAAGTAAGCGCACTATAGTTACACTTGATGAAATTCTAAAATATAATCTGTTTGTGTTTAGTCTCTCTCCTATATTTGGCTCTGTGTATGCAGTGTCAGGGTCAGCGGAAACGGAGAGAACCCCAGTGTCAAACAGAGCAAAGAGGTTTTTCTTAAAATAGGAGATTTCAGGACTGGAGTGTTATTCTCTTTTACGATGAATAACCCTCCAAAACTGAGCCTTGACCTATTGTGTTCTTGTGTTCTGGCCACGTTCCGGTCATGTTCCTGTTACATTATTGCTGTTTGCCACCATTAAATAGTCAAAGGACTATGAATTGATGGAGATATTGTGCCAACCCGAATGTTGTTGAGTATATATTCTGCATGTTTACCTTTTTTTTAAATCAATACTGTACTAGTTACTAATAGCTGACATGTTTGTTCACTTCAGTGCTGTTATTTCTCCTGCTAAGACTGAGTACAGAGGCAGTCAGTTGTTCACTTTGTAGTTTGTTGCATTTACCACTTCTGGAAATTACTTTTAAAATATTTTTAGAGGTCTGATAAGCAGAAGAAATGAAAGTACAACTTTTTGAGTTTCCACTAACACCACCTGTTGTGTTCAATTGTGGTTCATAGTGACTGACACATTATCTTTATTTAGGTCCAACTACAAAAGTGTCCAGGTGTTCAGACGCATCAGGTGATTGAGAATCCTCAACAGTTAACGGTAAAGAAATTAAAATTCTATTACTGAAAAGAAATCTGATGCTTTAATGATTTTAGGCTACATAAAATCATTTGTTTACTTTCTTGTGACTGTTTACAGTCCTGGCAACCACACAACAGACATCCGTGGCCCTTCCATCACAACAGACATCCGTGGCCCTTCCATCACAACAGACATCCGTGGCCCTTCCATCACAACAGACATCCGTGGCCCTTCCATCACAACAGACATCCGTGGCCCTTCCATCACAACAGACATCCGTGGCCCTTCCATCACAACAGACATCCGTGGCCCTTCCATCACAACAGACATCCGTGGCCCTTCCATCACAACAGACATCCGTGGCCCTTCCATCACAACAGACATCCGTGGCCCTTCCATCACAACAGACATCCGTGGCCCTTCCATCACAACAGACATCCGTGGCCCTTCCATCACAACAGACATCCGTGGCCCTTCCATCACAACAGACATCCGTGGCCCTTCCATCACAACAGACATCCGTGGCCCTTCCATCACCGCTGTCATTTCTAGTGAAGGAAAAA
>JBBPBX010010165.1:47626-58456 GCA_038048925.1 Garcialebias charrua | reverse complement strand
GTTGGAAACATTAAAACCCCTCTACCCTATTAACGCATGTTAAATTACAGCGTTAGTCACGCTGTTATTGTGACGTGACACGTTCACGGTAGTGACGCTAACGCGACGTGCGTTTAATTTTGTCTTCGTCGCGTTAAGACTCTAAATAACCACTAAAAACATCCACAAGTGATGCATATATAGTATCGCTGATTTATATAAATGTCTATAAAAGTTTTCAACAGCGTTGAAAGGTTGTCACGCTTCTGAAGTGAAGTTACGTTACATGCTAACGCTAGCCGCAGCTAGTTTGAGCTGCGTCTTTCTTCACGCACTCAAAACTCATGCACAGATACTTCCTAATTTATCTAAATGTTGATAAAGTTTTCTACAGTCTTCACAGTTTGTGACGCTGCGGTTAAAGTCACGTTACTACTGGATTAGGTTAACATTTCCTTGAGATGATGTCATCAAAAGCAACAAAAATTTTTTTTTAATTCTTACCTGAATGAAGTCAATACACTCTGACACTCTGTCCACCTACCGCTGCAAAATTTTATTTAAATCGCTCTCCAAAAATAATCTCCGCTCACCTACATGCACTCAACACACGACGCCATAACTCTGCACGTGTAAGCTCAAGGGGCTTTAACTTTTAAAAACTCGGTCACCTGAGGCCCCGCCCTGAGCCCCCGCCCACTACAGGGTCTCCACATCACGAGAGGAGGGGCGGCGTTGGAGTTTCGCGCGGTCTCCACATCACGAGAGGAGGGGCGTTGCAGTTTGGCGCCATGTGTGTCAGTGAGCCACACACACGGCTTCAATAAATGCAACCGATACACAAAAACATACACACCACACACAAATACCCTGGGAGGTGCGTAGCCAGCCAATTTTATAAATGTAAATAACTTTTTATTAAAACAATTTTAAGTGTTAAAGCACACTCCAACTCATCCAGGCAGCCTATTAGCCACAAGTTACGCTGATATTGATGAGAAAAAACAATGTTTACATATTAATATATTTGGATACAATCTGTGTTTTATCCAGACATTGGCAAAGGCTGGCTAATACCAAATGTCCCGATAATGTCGGTACGTAGTCTGGCGCATAGGCGGGCCAATACGCTTGCACCAACGCACACACACACACACACACACACACACACACATATATATATATATATATATATATATATATATATATATATATATATATATATATATATATATATATATATATATATATATATATATATATATCAGTATGTTTGTTTGTTAGTTTTGCTTTGATGAGCAGAAAATGACTGAATAGTAAGTTTTCACAACTCACAACTTTAATATGCCAGTTGTCACAAACTACAAACAACCCTGAACTGGTTAAATACAAAACCACATGTTAGGGTTTGAAACTAGAATATAATGCTTGCATCACAAAATAAAATCACTGAATAGCTATTGTTGCCAGGACTTCAACACAAACTTCCCTGCGCCACTGTCTCATTTGATGCATCATGTGTCTCTTGTAAAAGCAGAACGTCAATGCTTTTATACTTAATGGTTTGGTAAACCAGTGCGCGCTTCACAGCCTCTCTAGCTCCGTTGATTTTTAAAGATGCTATTTTAATCCATGTTGAGTGAGATGTTTAAAAGTGGGTACAAAAAGAGTATAAGAAAAATTAAAATGCTGGTGTTCATCATTTGTTCAGAATTGTTTTCTGACTTTGCTCATTATTTTCTTTAATCTGAAAATTTCTTGGTCAGTGAACCCAGATTCTGTTTTGTGCCTTATGTAATGTCTGGCTGAGTCATAAGTTCTCAGGTTTGGAAAGTGACTTTCAACTTTAACTCCTCTCAGTCCTTTTGCCTGTTTGAGGGAAGACAGTAAAGTTTCCACAGGATAACAAGGCTCAGTCAGCCTGTGACACAGAGGCTTCACTGAACTCAGAGCACCAGCCTCACTGTCACTGTCCACTCCTTCATCTCTGCACACATTTTGCTGGCCCGTGCAGCCACTTCAACATTTTTTCTCTTCCCTCGTTTCTGGTTGGGGCCCCCAGCTCCATCTCCTCTAGCCGCCCCTGTATGGCTGCTCCCTCTACACCAGCTCCTCTCACTTTTCTTTCCTGCAACCTCCACCTCCGCTTTCTCTTCCTTATCACCAGCGGCGGGTGGGGGACCGGCCGCAGCCACGCACCCCACCCCCCTCCCCCGCCGGCAGCGGACCGGCTGCGCGCACCCCCCTCCCCCGCCGGCAGCGGGAGGGGACCAGCCGCGCTGATGCGTATAGATAAAATCATCCAGTTTTACATGAAACCTGACAAGAACAGTTTTCTCCTGTGTGAGACAACGTGTTTGAGACAAAAAAAAACTTAGGGGGCAGGGCCGGAGGCTCTGGGGGCCCCTAAAATCCCGGGGCCAGGGGCTCCAGCCCAGGGTAGCCCCTGCGAAAATCCGGGCGTGGGCGGTGTGTGGGAATTTTATGTACCTGGGTGTTAATATGAGGAGGGCTTTGATGACCAAGGGGAGCGCACGACTCACTGAAGCCTGCGCGACACACCAGACAAATTAAACTTAAAATTATAATTCTAATTCAAACAGAATAACCTATTGTCAAGAATAATTATGGTGCGTGATTTTTTTAAACCCAAAATATTTTCTAAATAACGAAATATGAAGTTATTCGTGGAGAAGATCCGTCTGGATGACAGCAGACTGACGCTCCTAAATTATACGACAGGTCCGGACCACTCGTAAATTTTGTTCGTATCTGAAGAAAATCGTAGGATACGAAAACATTGTTGAATGCCGCAAATGATCCTAAATCACTTGTACGCACAGTTTAAGAACAAATCTGTGCGCACGAACGGTTCGTGAATGAGGGCCAAAGATCTCACAAACTCACCGACTTCATGGGATAATATGGTCGTCCAAACACAAGATAGTAAATAAGCTGAACAGTTTAAACTATATTTGTTGTGAAAAGAAATGGCACCAACTAGAACGTAGAAACGCTAAATCTAAAAACCCACAAAAAAAAAAACTAACCCTAACAACCGTTTAAATCTGCAGGATTTAATTGACATCGGTTATAAAGCTAAGACCTGTTTTTCTTGTGCGGTACATGTTGGAATCTGACGACAGGAGTGAGTTGAAGCAGTGAAACGTTGTTTTCTAGTTGCTTAATTGCTACTTTTGTTGTTGTTGAAGTTTGGTATTGTTTTCTGAACACTACCATCCAAAAGAGGTTTTGCATCTATGTTAGTTGAAGACTTAAATGGATTTAACTATGCCAACATGCAGTTCATTTAGTTAAACCTCAGTCATTGAAGAGTCATTGTAGATTGATGCTACTTAAGGTACTATAATCTACACTGATCTCACAATTTTTAAAGTAGAATACTCGACTGATTCTATTCTAGATTATCTAATCATTTTTAATGAGTCTCGCCATAGACTCCAAAATTTATAGGGAATACCAAAAGCCTATGTCATCTAAAAGGACAACAGACATTTAGACCAAACTATATTGTCTTTTCTATTTTAGTTTATTTTTAAACTAAATTATGAATGGAGGAATAGCTTGGAAGAAGAGGCCTTTGTTACAGAAGCCCTCCTGAACCTTCTCTAGACATAGATCCCTATATTTAACTTTTGATACATGATCCATCCCTTACTTGGTATTTATAGCTGATCTAAACCATGATAGCTTACATACCAGGTGCATATAGGTAGGGCTTAATGTAAAATCCTAATCATAAGCCCACCTAAAACCACATACAGTAATTGCATGACACATAGAACCAGAGTGGCACCGACTGGAAGCCAACCAGCCTACAACCTTTGATGTGGGGACCTGCAACTACAACGTTGGTCCTCAACCTTGATCCAAGGGTTGCCTCTGCGTCAATCGAGTGATTCCCTCTACATGCTGATAAAAAACAATTGTTGCTGATAAAATCAACAACTCTAATTGTTGTGGAATTACCGCTGGGGAATTACCATTATGGATTATAAGACTTTGTTTTCCAAGGGATTACAGACTCAGTTTTCCAAAGGATTAAAAGCTTACCGCAATGGGATTACCTACAAACAGTGTGGCATTACCAAAAACATTATGGGATTATATTTTTTGATTCTTTCCACTTGCTGGATTACATCAAGATCAGAGACATTTGGTAGTATCCTTTCGTGTTGGAACTCCTCCCTATGGACAGGCGATGACTTCCAAAAAGGGGGACTGTAGTGATGTAGACCCTCATCTCTGACCTGGATTTACACCTTTTCACATCTCTCTGAAACTCTTAGTGGTACACTTTTCTTGAGGCTCTCAAGGAGACGAGTGGACACTATTTTATTACATTTATTTGAATCAAAACACATATTATTTCAGAAGAGACTCCCTTTACTTTTGCTTTGTTTGATTCAGATATAATCAAAGCATAACCTTGTGTTATTCACATGAGCAACGTTATTTTTTAATATGCTAATGTATTCTTAATATGGGGAACAGGAATCAGAATGCTGTCCAAAGTTGAGAATTGTGTCAAGTTGAACTTTTCAGAGTTGTTTAGAAATGTTAAGACGTTAATCAAACACTTAATCAGTAATCTGTATAATTGGTGACGGGTTTCTGTCACTTTTCTTAACACTTTCACTGAATAATCTTCACTTCTTTAACTTTTGATAACTTCTGGCCTGAGCTAAAATCCCCCCGTTCTCTGGGAAACAACCATGGAGCGAAGTGGATTTAACTGGGTCAACTTTTATTTTTTAAGGTTCAACTTCCTGTCTGAGCCTAGAGTCTGTTGGAGTAAGTCAAACCATGTACTTCTCCAAAGAGCTGATTGAACATCTGTCTAAACGTCAATGACACGTCATCAGTTGGGACTTCATAGCACTGCTGGCTATGAGTCTGCTTTTGAGCTGAAAAGCTCAATTTGAATGAATTTTCCTCCAAGGAAAGTTTTATTCTGAAAATCAAACCAGAAAATGCCTTTGCTGCGGTCTGAGTTGAGGCAGATGTCTGGAGACTCTGAAAACGGTAAACGGACTGACCAACTGGACCAAGGGGGACCGATGTCTTCACGAGGTAACAAAGTTGTCAGATGCTTTACCAAAGTGTACCGACGTTTGTAGCTGAGATCAGCTGGAGAATGTGTCATTCCTGGTTAACTCAATTTAAGATAACTCCTTGACTCTAACTCCTTTTACTCCTTCCATCCTCCTCCTAAACTTTCTCCTTATATTCTAGGCCAGAACTTTAAGCTAAATGCCTACAGAGATAAGTTATACTAAGACCAGTTACTTGTGTTCTGTTGTACCTAGAAGTTAAGAACGTGTGATATCATCTGCTGAAGTAAATTTATGGGAAATTCTGATCGATCACCATGTAAATGTGTGATGTAAGTTAATGATTTGTTAAATAAATGATTCAGTTATTCTGTTTCAACATAAATTGATGTTTCATGTGAATTTCATCTCGTCTGGTCACATTTATCTGTTTAAATCCTAAAAAGAGAGAACTTGTTAAAATTAAATGCTAAGAATTTGGGTCAGATAAAATCTGCTCACTCTTTCATTTTGGAATATTGTACAGTCAGTAAAATTGACTAGTGCATATATCCTTACAAAAGCATGCATATAACTTGTTGAGGGCATCTGGTAGAGATGGGTCTTTGTGGCATTGTTCTCTCTTGCCTTTATAATCTGTTGTGCATTTAATTCCTCTCCACAGGCTCTGTGGATCTTGTGAGGTGAATTGACCCTCAATCCTCTGTACATATGTGGCTTTGGCCCTCTTAATACTAGCAACCAGCTCTATCCTAGTCCTTCTCAGCTCCTCTGAGTTTCCAGACCTGAAGGCCGTGTTCCTGGCTACCAGCAGGGAGCGAACCTCTGCATTAAGCCAAGGTTTTCTGTTTGGGTAGCTTTTACCATATTTTGTGGTGGAGACGGTGTCAGTACAAGTGCTAATGTATCCCAGTTCTGAGGATGTGTATTGGTCAAAATCAAGCGATCCTCAATTTTTAGGAGCCTCTCTGAAAACCGGCCAGTCTTTTAGTACAAAACACTCTCTCAGTATGGGGCCTCTGTCCTGGATCCAACATTTAACTTTCTTTTGTACCGGTTATATGGCCCTAGACAAGAAATTTACAAGTTACAACAAAATTGCTTTATTATAAAAAACAATATTTGTGCAGATTTTTTTCCAAATATTTATACTGATTCAACACATTGTATTAATTTATCTGCAACACGTCACAGAGCTTCTCTCTATTCTGCTGACAGCCTCTTGTGATGAGATATGTTTTGGGTCAGGCCGACTTGGTTCAGACTTTACATGTCAAAGCTGAGACAACAATTCTGTGCTGAATATTTGCAAAAAATACCCCACAGGATGAAGCTGACAGCAAATGAAAGTTTTTTTATTATTATTTTTTAACTTTCTCTAAAAGCAGTGTTGCCAACCTCATTTATAAAAGTGAGCCAACAATATTTTTGTTCAAATCAAGGTCCAATTTCAGTCAATACATTAACTCAAGTCAAATACCTGACATATTTTCTTCATTGCAAGTTCCTCAACACGATTTGTGTTTGAACACTTTCATTCAACATTCTATGTCTTTCCACAGCAAAATCAAAGGTTAACAAACATTTTTACATTTTTGGGCTTGAAAATTGAACAACTGTCACGAAAAGTCTGCACTAAATAAAGTATGCTCAGTTTGTTTGCAAAATGAGAAGCAATAAAAATATCTTTCAGTTTAAATATCTTCTTTGGAGCCAAATGATATGTTTAAAAGGTCCATGTTTGGCCCTGGGGTCTACACGTGTGTCTTAAAGGATAGACAAAGTGTTGTAAGCTCAATCGTCCAGGTTCAAATGTTTCTCATTTAAAGAAACTGGTCCAGATGACATAATTTAACCTTTTTGTTGTTAAAGGATACACAGTATTTCAATGTAAAAAGCAGTGATGTTGTTTTATTGCACCATTGTCCTCCTGAATCCTCTCAAAGACAGACAAGTGAGAGGCATCCTCCTGGACCCCCATTGAAGATAGAGTGAAAGGTACAGTAGTCATCAACCCTCGAAAAGGCAGAGACCTGGGCGCATGGGACCTGCTGGTCCTGAGACTCGCCCTGTAGATGCCGGCAAGGCTGTTGAGAATTAGATAAACTCAGGTGAGACTGGATGTGCAACAGGTACTGCTGAGAATAAATTTGTTGCAGGTATGGCTGAGGATGATGTTGCTGTAGGAGGTTGTGAGGCTAAAGTGAAGGAGAGCTATAGGACATCTGCCTAGAACCCTCCAGAGATGTGGAGCTGTGAGGTGTCAATCTGTAACTACTGGAGCAGGGCTTAATTTGTAAACCGATTGATACCTGAACACAAATAGCAGGCGGTCCAGCACGGTGGTGTTGTCTGTGGGTCCTCCCCCAGAAAATTCTGAATAAAAGAGATGCAATTTCTTGCATTTTGTTGTATTTTAACAGGTTGTTAAACATCTGTAAACATTTGATTAAAACTGTTCTCTCTTGTAAATGAGTCCTCAAGGCTCAATGAGACACTAACAACCTGTCTAAATAAAGATTTAATTGAAGTTACTATTTTAGAGAGCAGTGAATAGAGCAGCACCAATTCTGTCAAGCATCCCCCTCCCACACACACACACACACACACACATAACTTACCTATGTCCACATTGGGGACGCATGTTTTAACTCCCTACTTTAGGGGACACCCCTTTCTGAATGGTTTAGGGACAAACTGCTAAGTGATTTTTTTTACTCTAAATTTACTGAAAACAAAGGTCACCTGAAAATTTTGTTTAAATCATTTTTTGATAAAATTGTTTTTTACCCTCACATTGGGGACCGGATAATTTTTTCATCCACTTTGGGGACTTGAGTTTTACACAGATACACAAACTGATTAAAGTCACCTTTGGGGACCTTATATCCATTTGGGGACTTCAGATTTACATAGATACACAAACTGATTCAAGTCACCTTTGGGTACCTTATATCCATTTGGGGACTTTAGATTTACACAAATACACAAACTGCTTAACGTCACCTTTGGGAACCTTGTATCCCTTTGGGGGCTTTAGATTTACACAGATACACAAACTGATTAAAGTCACCTTTGGGTACCTTATATCCCTTTGGGGACTTTAGATTTACACAGATACATAAACTGATTAAAGACACCTATGGATACCTTATATCCCTTTGGAGACTTCAATTCAATTCTGTTTATTTAAAAAGTCCAAATCACAACAAAGTTGTCTCAGGACACTTTACAAGAACATTCATATATGTAGAAAAGCAGCTTAGTAAAGGTCTATTTCTAAGAAAGTTTTACATAGGTTTACACAGATACACAAACTGAGTAAAGTCACCTTTGGGTACCTTAAATCCCTTTGGGGACTAGTCATTGTTTCATATACATCCATTTCAAAACATATGTAATATGAACAAAACAGTGTACTGCAAATATGCAACCTTGTATTAGTTTATATTGATCTGGCTGGTTGTTCTTGACTTTTGAATTGGGGAAACCTTGTTCAAAACAACCCAAAAATAAATGCTGCACAATATACTGTATGAGCAGCAATGCAAATGTGAAGACATACAGAAAGTACTCTAGATCATCAATATTAGAATTTCCTTTTATCTTTTCTAGCTCTATTGTTTAGCTTTGTGCCAAAAGTAGTTTTTTTACCTTAATTTGGTTCAGCGGTCTGTTATCCAGCCTGAAGTTAGATAATCTGCACAAACTTAAAGACCATTGTTTAAACCAATTCTGAGCCACTTCTGTTGATGTGTGATAAACTCTGTTTTAGTTCACAGTTGGACCTCTGACATTGATGTTTTCCATTTTACTTCTGCTTAAGTACAGCACTTGCATAATATTTTTTTATTGAATATATGTTAACAAGATGTTTCCCCCTCCCAAAAAAATCCCCCCAAAATATTTCTCTATATCCCATCCATCCCATCCATCCATTTTCGTCCGCTTATCCGGGGTCGGGTCGCGGGGGTAGCAGCCTAAGTAGGGAGGCCCAGACTTCCCTCTCCCCAGCCACTTGGAGCAGCTCCTCTGGGGGAATCCCAATGCGTTCCCAGGCCAGCCGAGAAACATAGTCCCTCCAGCGTGTCCTGGGTCTTCCTCTGGGTCTCCTCCCGGTGGGACATGCCCGGAACACCTCACCAGGGAGGCGTCCAGGAGGCATCCTAACCAGATGCCCGAGCCACCTCAACTTCAATTTCTCTATATCACCCTCTTGAAATAGATTTTTCTTCAATAAATGAAAATCATAAATAAATGTATTTTCCTCTGATATAAATTCTTCCTAACTTTTAGTAGTTTTTTTTTTAACTAGAGACCAGCCTATTGGATTTTATGGACCAGCTTCTGGCTAAAGATGATTGGTTAAACATGTCAAAAATATTTTCCCAAAAGATTTAACAAATTTATAGTCTTATTTCAGATTTGTTTAGTATTAAATCATGTGAAATTTGAGACAATGTCAGCCCAAGAAATACACACAGAAGAAAAATAATTCCAACAAAAAATGATTAACTTTTTTACTAACAATTTCAGAACTCTATTGAAACACTCTGCAATTCAAATAAACATTGGAAAAGAGCATGAATCATCAGGACAGGCTTTGGGCAACAAAAATACACCTTCAATGGGCTAGTGTGTTTTGTGTTCAACATATTAATTTCAAGTATTACATCAAAACAAAAACTTAAATCATTATTTGGTACACAATTCAATCTACACATTCAATGTTTGATGCATTTTTTTAAACCTCAGTCTAATGTCAGTCCTTAAGCGTATGGGATTCTGCAATGATACAAGTGTCTTCACTAACAAATTAAAAAGATAACTGTTGAGGTAATTTTCAATAAAATTGTTATGAATAGTTAGCACCTTATCAACTGTTACATCTGTCATAGAGCACCAAGTATGAAGAACATATATGTCTTTGTCCAGGCTATACTAATGGTTAACAAACAAGTTTTTATTCTATAAGATGTAACCAGAGTAAATTTCTCCATTCCAAGATCTCCATTCCTATCAGAATAATTTTGTTATATTACAATAGTATTTTCCCCCTTTACATTTTATTATTATTATCTCAAGAAGTAATTTCTTAAAGATTTTTTTATTGTTAATTATTTCATTAATTTCAAACATTTATTTTTGGAAAAAAGTCCTCTTTTCTTTGATTCTCTTGAGTAAAAAGAAAACCAGCAGGAACAAACATCATTCAATGTGTTTGTTCTAGCATGGTTTCTTTGTCACCTGACTGGTAGCAGTATGCAACCATCAGTATCTCATCAAATCAGCTGGTGCTCATCAGGCAAGGTGGGAGAGGCTTTACAGTTGCTGCTGCAGGAGAGGCTTCAAGTTGTTTGTAAACCTCTCTCTAATGCTGTTTGCCACATGTGATGACATGCCTCTCAACTCTTACATGTGTATTTGTGGGACAGAAACCTTCTGCTGATTATGTGTTTTAACCGTGGGAACTGGTGAGTGTTTTGTTTGTTGTCTGGAGCTGGCAGAGTTAGTGCTGGTCTCCATGTAATTGTTTGGGCTCTGTGTTAGTTCAGTGCTAATGCTAACAAACTTTTTTGAATATTCTTTGACATCATCTTGAAGTAATTAACTGAAGGTACATTAAATGGTGGAATGCTATTTTGTACTAATGTGAAATATTGAGAATCTAATGTTATTTGATTTTTGAAAAGTACTCAACTGAGTTTAATTATATTTATAATCTAAACTTAATTACTATAGTAAAGATGGAAAAGCATGTACAAGTATTGATTAT
>JBBPBX010010165.1:29055-41164 GCA_038048925.1 Garcialebias charrua | reverse complement strand
ACGAAGTTACATAATGACGACAGTTCGTGAACGCAGCACGGTTGAAGCTGTTGGAATCTCTCAGTGCCAGCGCCAGTGGTAAGCGCACCTAAAACCCAAACAAACGTAGACGGCCTATTGTCGAGGAAGTTTATCGGTACAAAAAGGAGTAATCGAATGAAGTGTTTGCGGATTTTCTACGTTTTCTAAATTCCCCTACTTGGAACTATCTTGCTCTTGAGAAGGTGCGCGGTATCGTCATAAAATACTGCAAGTTAGCTCGCTAGCACTTAGCGAACTGATAAATGTGTGCTGCTGCTAAGGTGGCCATTTTGAAACTCTATTATTCCAGCCAAGCCAGGTCTGTTTACCTTTATTGTTTGTTCGTGACAATTGCTTAAACGGGTGGTTTTAAGCTATTCGGGGATAATAAATACGTTTTTAGTTGGCTATACTTGCTAACTGCACTAACTCCTAATTAATTCTCATTTTCACGGGCGACTTAACTGGTTGGGGGTGGGGGGTCAGCTCAGGGCTAACATTGCTACGCTAACGTGAAACCTAGTAGGTAGTTTGCTAGTGGTGGTGTTTCAAACTGTTACACGACGTTCTGAATGGGTAGTTAATGTTAACTGGACGAGAAGCACAACGAGCTTATTAAACTGTTTTTACGCACTTTATTGATTCCATTCAGCGAGTTAGCTTAACGAAGCGCGCGTGTACTAGTCGCTGCAGCGTTCTTCAGTTTTGTTTACGGTTCATGCTAATGTGCAAGGTTTGGTGTCGTAGTTAGCACATGTGCATCGTTTTACATGGAGTAAATGTTTGTGCTTCACGTTGTGGCCAGCTCATTGACGATGAGCTGTTTACGTAATAATTCAGTGAGGATACGCGTGTGTATTTTTACAACCGTGCAGAAATAAAATAGCTGTTTTTATTTGATGTTGTAGTCGAGATCGTTGAATTTCTTTATGTGCACAGCAGAGAAAGATGTTCATATTTTCACACTCATTTAGATGTTTCATGAACATTTTATTATGTCGAGTTGAGACTTTTTTTGTCTCATTTCGCTTGAATAATTTTAGTCTTTGCCTCATAAATCTGAAGTTTACTTAAAGGAAACTTTCTTTACTCTTAAAATAATCAGATAGCCAAAATGTCAGCCAAATGTTAGAGGTTAATACCAATACTGATGATTTTATTTGAAAGAGATAAAAAAAACTGTTAAATTATATCAATGAGCCCTGATGCATGCTCAATAATCCAGGTAGAAAAATCTAAAAAAAAAAGCTAAGTCTGGTCCTCTGGACCTTCAAAAAAAAAGAAAAAAGCAAAAAAAATGTAGAAACGTTTCATCTTTCGTCTGAAAGACTTCCTCAGTCTTATAAGACTGAGCTGAATACAGCATCTCAGACTGAGGAAGTCTTTCGGATGAAACGTTGCTACAATTTTTTTATTTTTTTGAATGTCCAGAGGACCAGACTTAGCTTTTTTAGATATATCAATGAGGTAAAGTACAAAATGAAGGAACTTAAGATTCTGGGCTAATTAATGTTGTTAGAAAAATACCTTGAAACTTTCAGTATTTTTATTTACCAGTAACTACTGTTGAACTTTTTTTTTAGCTGTTAGGATTAACATCCTTTTTTAAAAATTGACTAACAAATGTAATGTGGAAATTTTTTAGTTTGTTAACCAGGAAATTATATTTTCAAACCATGAGAAGTTATTTTGGACTGCCAGTTTTGCTGTGGACAGGAAAGCCTGTGCTTTCTTAAATCAGGCGACTTTGAGGATATAGGTGCCTGGAAACATTTCTTAAATGTTTATTTATTTATTAATGTACCGTATTCATTTTTACATCCTTTATAGTTTTAGGGAAATCGAGCACTCTACATATTTCTCATAAACTAAGTAAATAATTAGGTCTGTACATCATCAATACAGATCCCCCAAACATCAACCTGCTGTCCTGTACATTATAAAGTTGTTTTGTGGCCGAATAGCCCCCAAAATCACAAATGTATGGACTAAAACCAAGATTACAACTGCGTAATAGCTGAATTTTTATTTTTTGCAGTAACTTGGTTACACAAATTGAAATTTCTTAAACGTTTTTCTTCTGTTTAGGGACTTCATTTTAGCCTCGGTCACAAATTAACAAATGTAAAAAAAAACTGCAATATATCCCTTATAAAACAAGACGCTCAGTCAACTTAATCGTTATTGTGGAGAGGATGTTTACTATTTCAAAAGTGTGTTTGTGCTTTATCCATTTATTAAACTTCCAGCACAAATTATAGTAAAAAAAAATCTAAAATATTCCTCAAACAGAGCTTCATAAAGTTATATTTCTTATACTGTATCTGTTTTAGTTTGACATGGTGTTCGCAGAATATTACCAGTACAGTACTTAGTACATTTTAAGAATTTGTGTAATTTAGTTTTAGATTTTCTTAATGTAAATTAATTTTGTTTTTTGCAGATCCAGTTTGCCGTTGAGCACAAACCTGTGAATGTCAGCAAGACAAGTGAAACTGCAGCAAAGCTTCCTTTGGGCTCCAAAATAACGATTTAAAGAAGAGAAGATCCACTTCATAAAATTTGGAGGCTTTTTTTTTCTCTTCTTCTTCCAATAATTTTTTTTCTTCAAATCAGGGGAAAAAATAATTAAGTTGTCATCAGAGATTGTTTTTTTTTGCTAAACATCACCTGAGCAGTCTTATGACCTTTGACCTCTATGAAATCCGAGCTGAACTTTCTTTCTGCTCCAATCAAAAATCACAGCTAATTAAATGGGCCTCTTCCAGATGTGATTGTCTAACAAAGACATAAATGTCGTTATGGTGCGTCCTTCAGCTCTGTTTCACTAACCTGGACTGAAAATAACAGCGATGTAACTGAGGGCTACACTTCCTTCCTTGTCATGTGACTTTGAACTTCTTGCTCTTCATTTTTTCCAAACTAAGACCGTCTTTTCACCAGTTTGATGAGGTGAACACTGGTTTCAAATGACCTCTGCTGCCAATAAAAGACTGTCTTAAGATTTTTTTTTTTTTTACTTTTTTATTTAAATTTTTTATTTTTTTTTGCATGCATGCATTCAACTTGATCTTAAAATGATTCGATAGAAGGCAATCTCAGAAGTGTAGTGGCACACAGTGTCTCTTCCTCTAGCTGTGGTGTCCATGCTCCAGGGCAGACGGTGTCCACAGACTCTTTGCTTATTGTGAAATTAAAGACGGACTGCCTCACCACTGGGACAAATCACTTCTCTCATCAATCCATTTTGCCAATCATAATCAAGTTCAATCAGGTTTTGAGACTTCTGACAGAGCAAATGCTTCCAAATCACTGAAGGGAATCTGTCTGCTTACAGAAACAGAATCAATGAGAGGCAACGTCGCCAGAAGGACTGCTTGAGTTTTGATTCAAAAAGGATAATCTGTCAATTCTAGATCTTTGTGCTTCAAACATTCACTTCCTGCGTGGCTCGCTCCGAGTACCAAATCAACAAAGCTTTCATTAAATCTCCGGCTGTTTCACCCTGGACAAAGGGGTCTGCTTCTGGAGAAACTTACCTGGTGGAGGAGGAGTGGGGCTCTTCTGTGTGTTGCTCCCCAGCTGTCAGTGCACGCCCTCTGGTCAGCGCCAGCAGGCCTGAGGAGCCAAGGCAGAGGACTTCAGAGCCACAGACTCTGGGTAATGTTCAGCTTTCACCTCACCGACCTTCCTGTGACACACACACACCACGCATGATGGCATCAAATGAGCCGGTCACCTGTCAACATTTTGTGGCAGAGCTGTTCATTTGCTGCCATCTGTGTTTACACGTTTATCAAAGCAACATGTATAGATATTTAGCTGATCGCCACACAGCTGCAGCTTTATTTGATAAAAATGGGACTTGTTTTCAGCTCGTCTCATTTCTGACCTTTGCAATAAATCTTTAAATAACATATTTAAGAGTGATTTAAAACCTGAGTTTTTACAACCTATATTTTTAAAAGGTTTCAACGTTCTGTAAAGTTTAAATGAAAACATTTCTATTTGTAAATGTCATAAATTAATGTTTTATTCACAATGGAGCACAATAAATGTATCAAATGTTTATATATTTTAAGAGAACACATTTTTGATTTGATGGCAGCAACATCTCTAGTCCATGTTTCCAGCGTTAAACATCTCTAACAACAGTCTAAATGTCCCATTCTTGTCTGATGTAGGACTCTAGCTGCTCAACAGTCCTGCGTTTGTGTTGTCAGATGTTTTCATTTGATGAGGTTCGTTCAGGTCAGTTCAGCACCTGGACTCTTCTCCTATAAAGCCATGCTGTTGTCATGGATTTAGCATTTTCTTGCTGAAATATGCAAAGTCTTCTCTGAAAAAAAAAAAAACGATAGCTGGATGGGAGCATATGTTCTAAAACTTGCAGATACTTTTTTTGGCGTTGGAGCTTTTCCATGTGTGTAAGCTGCCAGTGGCACTAATGTCCCTCCATCCCATCAGGCAGAGGCGTTTGAACAGTGGATGGTCGCGCTCCTCCAGGTTTCTGTGGTTTCCAAACATTTCATATTTGGATTCATCTGATCACAGAACAGTTGTCCACTTTGCCTCAGCCTATTTGAAACGAGCTTTTGTCCAAAGAAGACGTCTGTTTCTGGGTGGTGTTTACATATGGCTTCTTCTTTGCATGATAGAGCTTTAATCAGCGTTTGTGGATGGCACAGTGAACTGTGTTCATGCAGCGGCTCCTGATGCCCACGGCCATCCAGTATTGACGTTCAGTCTTGTCCTTTAAGCTCAGGGATTTCTACAGATTCTTCAAAGTTTTTGACAATATTAAGATATGTAGATGATGGAATATTAAACATTTAGAAATTGTTTCCCATTTTTAGACATACTTTTTCACAGACTGGTGAACAAACATCTGCCCATCCTGAGAAATTCAGCCTCTTTTTTTTTTAAATCCAGTCCTTTTACTGACCTTTTGACAATTAACCTAAGTACCGGTAGATGTAAAATATTCCTCCTGCTGGTTTTGGTTTGTGTCACTGACCTTTTACAGTTTTTTGTTTCTCTTGTCAGCTTTTAAGATTGGTTTCTGAGTTCTAAAGTTCTAAATTAAATTTAAATCAAACGAAACAATTTATTGGTTCAAACATTTGGCGTTTCATTTGTTCCACCGTGAATAAAATGAGTTTATAAAATCATTCTGTTTGTTTACATTTGACACCCTGTTGCAACTTCTTTAAATGTGGTTGTAGAAATCGAAAGACTGAATCCTGCTTCATGTTTCTGCACTGAAAGCAGATGAATATTACAAATGTCAAGTTTTGTTATTGTTTTTAGATCCTGGCCATGAGGTTTGATGCCTCGATCCACTGACCGGAAACACTGGACCTAAATGGCGCAGCATGACTTTGTCCCTGCCTGGCTTAACTTCTCCACACCCCAGCCTGCCAAGGTACAGGGATGTTTTTTTTGTGTGTGTGAGGACTGTGCACGATATAGACATATGTCAGCCTGGTGTGTCTTGTAGACTGCTGAAAATAATCCTTACTGGGTCTGCCTGTGAATGTGTGTGTCCTCAGCTGTCCCTCAGGGACAGACCATGTCTTCTGCAGATGGTGGTGAATGTTCACAGACTGACGTGCAGACTATATTTATTTCATTGTTGACATAGATGCAAAAATGTTCTTGTTTAAATTCTGTAAATCACTTCCATGTTTCTCATCGCCCGTGCACACACACAGCGCTTTTCTTTTATAGATGTTATGTTCACTGTGTAGACTATGACTACCGTACCTTTTGCTGTATTAGTCACACCTTTTTGCATAAATTAGCATGCCCTCTGACTTGTATGGCGAAGCAACTTATTTAGTTTTTCTCATATTTATAACTCAATTTTTGGCTGAGATCTGATGATTTCATTCATTCTGACATGGAAAATATTAAACACTACCATTTTCAGCCACTAGAGGGCTCTCAACTAATACACCAAGCCAAGTGACTCACCAATAGGTAAAAGTGAGACACTTGGCTTACCATACAAAGCCACCTTTGTATGGTAAGCCACCTTAAAAAAAATACAGTATATTTATTTGCTGACAATATAGTAAAAGTGTGTCTGAGCTGAACTTTTCTTAATAAATTCACTTTGACTGTTAAAATATGGCAAAATGAAGCAGACAAAATAAAGCGGCTTTAAAATTACTACACGCTCACCCGCCCATAATGATGACAGAAACACCTATTTTAAAGTTTTATTTTAAATTCAAACCCGTTGAATTCTTCATCCTCTGTTTCGCTGGCGAAGAGTTCTGACAACTCCTGAGGTAACGGTAGTTGATGCAGCTGCCTCCTCTTCCTCATCCACGTCCAGCAAACATCCTGGCCTTCCTGAACCCAGACTGGATGGATTCTTTAGTGACTGAGGTCCACGCTTTATCCATCCATCCAAGGATCTGCTGGAACGTTGCATGGCACATCCGTCCTGTAGCCGTGAAGCTGTGCTCTCCGTCCACTGCTCCATTTTTTTCAGTCAGAATGAATGGAAACGGTCATATCTCAGCCAAACATTGGTCTAAAAATATGGGGGGGGGGAAATCCATAAATACGTCGCTTCACCATATAAGTCGCAGGACATGCAAATTAGGCAAAAAACTGTGACTTATATGCCGAAAAATACGGTATACATTTTTTTTAAAAAATAAAACCTTATTCATCATAGACGTTAAAAGAACTGAAGGTCACAAAACAATGTTTGTGGAGTAAAAATACCCTTGATTTGTTGTTTGGGTTAAAATGTTTAACTGAAAGCTCCAAGAATGTTGTGCTCATCTTCACCACCCACTCATTCTTCACATAACTGTGTTTAGAGGAGAAATATTTGTTTAATCCATGTTAATGCGCACATTAAGGCATTCCTTGATAAGTGGGAAGTCTGATTTAAGATAAGGAGCTCCCTCTGGTTGAAGGTCAAAGAAGCCTTTCTGGAGGAAAGGCTGAAAACGTTTGTTGAGAGATTTACTGTTGCTCACAGTAACGTCTTGTTCCAGGTTGCTGTTTTGATCAGCTCTTCAAGGTGGTTTTTAGGGTCAGGAAAAACAAAAGTTCATTACAGGTTGACACAGACGTTAGCACCTGCTCTCATCATCGAACAGAGGTCTGCATGGCCACACTTGTTTTGTGCTTTTTATACGGACTGATGTGATTGTTTTGGATGGGATCCTTATAAAGTTCTGGAGGTGCTTGTTCAAGTCCCTGTCACACAGTGGCATAAAGCACCAGTGCATGTCAATGAATGAGAAAAAGACAAACGGTGGTGCAAGTTACATAAGTTAGGTGTACGTTTTAAAGTTTCCAGCGCGCTGATGTATGATGGCCAGGAAATCATTTTGTTTATGCGCTGAATTGTCAGCGTATGGCGACGTGTTGCTGGTAAGTTAGGTATTACAGGTATGTCATTCATAAGTTGACACACATGGGAATCCAGCGGGGCAGTTGTGTACGTGCACATAACTTATTTCTATATGAGCATCTTGACTTGAGCAGAGTTTGTGCACAGTGTTAGTGTTATGCTGAACCTGTGCACAGCATGTTGGAGAATACTGTGAGGTTAAACGTGACATCAGATGTAAAACAGCAGCTCTCTGCACCCCCAGTCATTAATGTTGCACTGATCAAGAAGCCTCAGAAGAAATGAAACAGATCTGTGATGAAGAAAGCTGCAGCAGGATCCTCCATGTCTGTGGGGATAGAAGTGGACCTCTGCACCTCATGGATCCAGCAGGAGGGACGAGTTGCTCATCATTTACACCCTGTTTATAACGCTGATAAACACACTAGCTGTAAGTTATAAACAGGTTCAGTAAGTTGTAGGGTTGTTCACTACCCGTATTGAACATATTGGTACACTGTAATGCTCCTCAGCATGTGAAGAACATGAGCCGGAGCCAACTGAGCTGATGTCACAGCTACAATTCACACTGCACCCAATTTGAACGAGCGCGCTACCCTGGGTGCTCACTTGTTCTCCTCTGTCTCACACACGTCACACACTCTCACACATCTAGCTAACACTTGCAGCTGGTTTCTGAGTGTCAACTTATAAGTAACTTAATGTAACGTGTGTAAACTTATGTCTAACTTACCTGTCACTTATCTGCAAATTATGTATAACTTTGTATAACTTATTCAATTCAATCCAGTTTATAAAGCTCCAAGTCACAACAGAAGTCATCTCAGGGCACTGAACAGAAACATGCATGTAAATGAAAAGTAAGTTAACAACATTAATTATCTGAGGAGCTTTGAGTTTAAATTAATCGCAGACTTCTCTTGAGCAAGCCTGAAGGCAACAGTGGAAAGAAAAACTCTTGTGAGGAAGAAACCTCCAGCAGAACCAGGCTCAGGACAAGTGGCCATCTGCTTCGACTTAATGCAGTTTAACTTATGAGCAACATGTCTGCATGCCATCGCCATGTGACAAGCATGCCTTCGTACTTCAGTGTGTTGGTAACTTATTCAAAACTTACACCTACCTTATGGCTTACATCAGCGTGTTTATCATTGTTTTCTGCACGTCACTGCGTGACAGCTGCCCATGTTAAACTTCACCATGCGATGCAGAACAAGTTTCACTATCGTTGATCATAAACTGCACAAGTCAAAATGTTAGTATTAGTTGTGTATAAGCTAGAGACATGTTATAGATAAGTTACTCTGTTCAACCTTTTAGCAATACAGTATGTGTACAGTAGTCCTTCGATTACTGCGGGGGTTACGTTCCAAACACCACCGCGATGGGTGAAAAACTGCAAAGTAGGAACTCTACATACATAAAATAATAACGTTTTAGTATTTATATATATTTTAGGCTTTATAAACACGTCCCACACTCTTGCAATGTTCGAAACTCTTAAACCTATGTCATTTTAACAACATACTTATATGTACTGTACAGTACTGCAGAATTGTGCTCACCAGCTCTGCAGACCAGCAGCTCTGTTCCAGTCGGGCTCGGTTCTGGTTCTGCAGACCTACCCTGCAGCATGAAGTCCACCGCCTCGTCCAGATTGATGTGCACGTGGATAATTGAGCTTCAGGATTATTTCCTGCCAGTTCTGTGAGCTTCATAGATCAATCGTTACTTCTGACTTTGTGTTGCAAAACTTTACCTCCATTTTGGCAGAAAGCAGTCGCCGGAAGCACTGTTGACTTCTGGGTAGTGTAGTTTTTTTGACCTGCGTTGCAGTGTAGGCTTGTTGAAAGAAAACTACAAAATGCCAGCACTTGTCCGAAGTATTTTTTTTTTCTGTTCACTTTTTATCCTGTACCATCCCAATCATGTGAGTAATAAAGTTGACAATCATTGAAAAACCACAAAAGAACGAGTCAACAAAAGTCGAACCGTGAAGTAGCGAGGGACTGCTGTACAGGGAACCCCCGTGTTACGAACGAGATCGGGACCTAAGAACGGTTCGCAGCTCGATCCGTTCGTAGGTAGGGGGTGAAAATTATATTTAAAAAAAAAATTATTCATTCATTCATTCATTCAACCTTTATTTATCATGCTAACGGAGCGCGCGCACACATTTAAGCATGTAAAGTAGTGTACTGTAATGTTAAACATTGCTATTCACATTTACAGAATAAATAAAAATATATTTTCTTACTTTGAGATGGTCAAAGCCGACATCTTAGGTTGCCATGCGTTGATTGTTGTCGGGCCGAGCAGCGCGGGGGCCGGCAAGCCACCGCAGCTGCTCCAGGCCTGTGTTAGCTAGCTGGCTAGCTTCTGCTAGCCAAGCCATGAGCTAGTGTTGGAGCGGCGGCGCGATCAATCTGCAGCTGCTGCTCCAGCCGCTGCTCCAGCCTGAGACGTCCACAGAGCTATTCCAGCTAGTAATTAATCCACATGATGCGATCCTGGTCACCAGTGTTCAAAAGGCCGGCTCCCGTGTTAGCTCCAGTGTTAGCTCTGGAGCTAGCCAGGCCGGAGGTGTAGCCAGGCCGGCCGGAGGTGTTCGCACGGCGGCCTGGCACGATCGGCGATAAATCCGCTGCCTGAGACATCCACAAAGTTCACAGAGACGTTTCCAGCTAGTAATTAATCCATATGAAGCCATCCTGGTCACCAGTCTTCGTCCAGCTCTCGGCAGCTAACCTAAGATGGCGTCCGGTCCGGTGTTCTACATTAATTTGTGACCGGAGACCCCAGTGACTGAACCTTAAATAGCGTCCGGTGTTCTACATTAATTTGTGACCGTGTAAACTGAAGACCTACTTCCTGTTTCCCAAAATTGCTCAAAAATTGCTCAAAAATGATCAGAAATGATCTTTTTTATCATAATTATTATTTATAAAGCCTTTAAAACAACCAGAGCTGCAACAAAGTGATGTACACATGAAATTAAGAACATTTAAACACAAAAAAAAAAAAAAAAAAAAAATATATATATATATTTTTTTTTTTAATTCATATTTTTATTAAATATGATATGTTCGTAAGTCCCGTGGTTCGCAGGTCGATGGAGTCGTAGGTCGGGGGTTACCTGTACTCCAAAAGAGGCTTCAAGTTGTTGTTTTTTAATTCCACCTTCAGCTCATGCCCTTTGTGTTGGACTAAATTACATACATCAACATAAGATCAATAAAATGTTATGGTGTTGTTACAGAGCCCTCAGGTCAGAGCTTTTGTTGTGTATGTAGGGAGGGGTTCAATAAAGTTATATTGGATTGAAGCTGTTCAATACACTCAAGGTATCGTAACAGGACATGGTGAATACGTTTGTGAAGCCATGTGGGCCTTTACTCTCATTCTCAGAATCCAAAAGTGTTTGTTGACATAATGTCAGTATGTTTTTAGTTCAGAGGTCTACAGTATGATGGGAGTCTCAAACGTTCAGTGTAACGTGTGAAACAGGAAGTTGATTCACTGATCTTACATTCAGACAGAACTACGTTCACACTTACTGTCCTCCTAACACACGACCTAAACTTTGTCACATTGAATGTACTTAGTTTGCTTCTCATTGTTGCTTAAACACTGAGTGTGACGTTTAAACCTCGGCTGATAACGAGTCTGGTGCAGACGGGAGCTTTTCACTCTGCACTTTGAAACAATCAAGTTGTTCGGTGTGCGTTCTTGGAGAATCCTCTTTAGGTCTTTGAAGTTACATTTGAAACATTTAAAAATACTGTAGAGAGAAAGTGTATGTACAGAGAATGGTTTTGTCCTATATTTACAGCCATGTTTGTTACTTTAACCTTGAATAAAGTGTAATTTTCCACCCTTGCTGTAAACTCCTGAAGTTTTAAATTTAACTATCACCCCTCCTGTCCTCTTGTCTTCTGCAGTCTTCTGCTGCCAACCTTGACAAGCAAGGTGAGCCTCACCTCCACAGAGACGGCAAACCTGCTGTGAGCCGCCGCCGCCACAACTCCTCCGATGGCTTCTTCAACGGCTCCCTGCGCACTTCAGCAGGTAACAAATTAAGCTGTTTTGTCAAACTTGTTCCTGATATTAGAAAGTTTAAACGCTCAAAACAGAAGCACCGTGGAGAAAATATGAAGAACCCCTGCAAAAACTGGAGGGCAGGAGGTTTATGAGCCAGTTCAGTGGTTTCTGAGGGGTTTTGTTTCAAGCCACAAAATATAATGTACAGACTTGCGATATTACCGGAAGTATACAAACAGAGCAACAAGCAATTTGACAAGGAATCTTGTCAAACATGTTTTTAATGTGTCTATCCAACAATGACTAGTATTTTATATGTACAGTATTTATAACAGTTATGGCTTCATAGACTATTGACAATTGTTTAAAAAAGGTCACTTAATTTCGGTTGGGGTCGCAGTTTTTTGCACAATTTACATGCCCTGCGACTTATAGGTCAAAACGACATATTTATGGATTTTTTTTCCATATTTTTAAACTATTTTTTTGGCTGAGATATGACCGTTTTAATTCATTCTGACTGAATTTTTTTTTAGCAGGACCACTTTCAGCCACTTGATGGCAGCAGAGTAGGAGTATGGTATGCCGTTGTATCATGTAATAGGTGAACGTGGCTAAAATGACAAATTCAAAAAAGTTCAAGACAAAAACAACTGGACTTTATTT
>JBBPBX010010165.1:0-28946 GCA_038048925.1 Garcialebias charrua | reverse complement strand
ATTTATTATTTATTTATTTATTTATTAACTCTGAATTTACCATGTCCCTGATGACTGAGACTCTTACCAGCTATTGATGACACAATTGGCCTGCCATAGTCTCCCCACCTTTGTTTTGCTCGCTGCTTGGAACCGTCAAACCAGCTAATTTGACCATTAAAATGCATTTATAATAATAATAATGCATTTCAATTTTCAATTCACTTTGTTACTCTAGCGCCAAATCACAACAGAAGTCATCTCAGGGCACTGAACAGAAACATTCATATGTATTATAAACACCAATTAGTAAAAGTTATTTAAGGAAGCAGCAGATTGTGTTGAATCTTCACTTTGTCACAGTCTCCCATCCTGAGCAAGCACCAAGGTAACAGTGGAAAGGAAAAACTCCCTTTTAACAAGAAGAAACCTCCAGCAGAACCAGACTCAGGACGAGTGGCCTTCTGCTTCTACCCGTGGGTTTGAGAGGACAGGAAGGAGAAACAAATAGATTGTCAGGTCCAGGTGTAGGTGCAGGTGTACCTCCTATTGAAAGACAAAAACACATATTAATGATAGAATCAGTTACAAACTGGTAGATTAAATAAAGACAGCAGCAGAGTGAGGAAACGAGGTCAATTCGTCCTCCAGTTGCCTAAGCCTATAGCAGCAGAACTAAGGGATAGCTCAGGAAACCAAAGCTGACCTTAACTATAGGATTTATCGAAAATGAAAGACTTGAGCTTTAGTCATTGAATAATAATAATAATAAGGGAAAACAAAATTATTTTCTTGTTACCTCAGTAGACCTGCTACATTCACACGTCAGCTGGGAAGTCGTTCTATGACAGAAGTTCAAAGTTTTGTTGGAAAAGGATGTTGCAGTAAATTGACCCACCATTAAAGTTTGAGCAGGAGTATTTTTATTAACGGTCATGTGGAGTTCACAGTGGATAAATATTAGAGACGGTCCAGTAGTTCTGATGATGATCGGTTTAGTTTATGTTCTGATGTTTTCCAAAATGTAGTTTTTACTGTAACTCCACTGCACCTTCTTTAGGTTGTGTGTGTGCAGGTAATTCCATTATTCTCTGTGTTTTTCTCAGGTGACGGGTGGCAGCAGCCCTCGCTGCTGTTGAGGCACGACTCTGTGGACTCGGGGGTGGCCAAAGGAGTACACGGCGGGCTGGCAGGAAGCTCCTGTTGGAAGGAAACACCCAGCTGGCATGGAGCTCCCCAAAGTGTCCAGGACAGCCACCACCACCAGGGACGCCACCTCAAACGGGGAGGAGGCGACAGGGACAGGCAGGGGGGGCACAGGCAGCGCAACAGTAATTTCCATCCCCGCAAGGGAACCTCGTACCAGGACAAGTTTCCCAACGAGGAACGCAAAGACAGCAAGGACGACAAGCTGAAGTTTGTAGAAGAGGACTTTGTGAGTTCCTAACCCTGCTGTCGACTCGCGTTTTCACATTGCTCCTTTACAAATGATGATGATGATGATGATGTAACATCTGGAAACTGTGTTTGGCCTTTTAGCCCTCCCTCAACCCTGAAACAACTGGAAAGCCTGGGACTCAGCTGCGAGCAGTTGCTCCCCATGCTGGGGTGTGGGGTAAGAGTTTCCATCGCTGATGAATCTTTTCTTAACGTGTGACTTCTCTGCTGCTGCTCAGTAACAATTCTTCTTTGATTGTTGAACGCGTGTGCAGAAAACCCCCCCAGTGGCAAACAGATGGTGTCCAAGATGCTAGTTATCAAGAAGGTTTCCAAGGAGGACACTGGCTCGGCCTTCTCTGCTGGGTTTGCCTCTGCGGGCGCCTTGCCCATGAACGGCAGCAAAGCTCCCATCACAGGCTGCAGCGTCTACAAGAACCTGGTCCCAAAGCCGGCTCTCGCCCCCACCAAAGTAAGAGCGTGCCACGTCACTCCAGCAGCACAGCTGCCAGACTCTTTCTGTAACACGCCGTCTGTCTTCCAGAGCACCCAGTGGAAATCTGGAGCAAGAGAGATCACCAAGTGTGGTCTTCACATGCCAGGCCGGGACTCAGTCTTCACCAGCCCCGTCTCTGCAGCCAAACCCAGCACCACCGTCAGCGCACCCCCGCACACCACCCAGAAGGAGGTCAGAACCATGAACACAACGAAATGACTCCACACTGTTCATGCTGTCCAGGGCTCTGAAGCCTTTGTGATCAAAACAGACATTTTTACTCCTTGTTCACCAAATTAAAAGTGTCCAGCGCCTCAAAACCTGCTGCAGCTGTGACCGTCAACTGGTGGCCCATAGCCCAGTTTGGGTTTGTTGGAGGGGGCTTTCTGGCCAGCTGGGATATTATCAAACTAAAATTATATAAAGAATTTAACATTCATTCATATTTTTTACATTTTATGATTAAAGAAAAAAATATTTATGTAAAGAAGGAAATGAGTTATAGTTTTTACACATTTTTATAAAAAATTAAAACTGTGGATCTTGTCTGTGGAAGAGTTAGTTAAGTATTCCACTTTAAAGTAATAAAGTGTGCATAAAACACAGGCCATTTTGTTGTATATGTAGTAGTGACTTATTGACATTTTAAATTCAAAACAAATACCTGTACTTTTATTTACTTTGACTTAAACTATGTTTTATTGTCCAATTCTTCTTGTCAGTTTGAATCACTGCAAATTCTCCTAAAAATATTCCAAATAATTTCTGGTGGATTTGAGTGGAAGATCCCACTGCAAAGCTGCAAGTTAGAAAAATGAATTGGCTAAAACTTATCAACACGTTTTGCTCCTTGTATTCATAGTAGTCGCATATTTCAGAAAAATGTCCACAAAAAACAACAAAAACTTATAAGACTAACCTTTTCTGTTTTGGGCATAAAAGTCAATAAAATTAAAGGTCCACTGACATCATCTCTGAACTTTGCATAAAATGATACAAGATATATATCTTGTATCATTTTATGCAAAGTTCAACTATGTTCGTTTTTGCAAACAAAATGATACATTAATGAAAATTCCTTTCAAAGTGAGTTTAAAATTAAAAACCGTGTTTCTTCGAAGGAAAATACAACTACACATGAATGCACCATCTGTGACGTAGGAAGGAGGACCTTCACGCCAAAATTACACCACACACGTTACGGCTCCGCCCCGCTCCGGTCCGACCTCCGCAGCAAATACGCACCCATTATAATCAATGACAGAATTTACACTGGCTCCGCACGGCGGCGAGCTGCGGAGAGCGGACGGCAGTCCGTCAAAATTAGAAATTTTTCTATTTCTGCCGGACGCCGGAGCTGTGCGGAGTCAACTTTTGAAGATTACGTCGCACCAACAGGAAAAGGAACGAGCACAACTTCCGTATTTACAAAATAAAATCACCACGGGCGGACTTAATCCTAGCTCTATACGGATTTATTTGTACAAAAATGCTTTCAAACTATCATTTATGACTACGCCTACAAACGCAATACAAGAAATAAATAAAGTATTTTATTCTGAAATGTAATACATCACTTCCTGTTGCTCAAACCATGTCCTGTCGCTCATTTACGAGAGAAGATCAAGGCAGCAGTCTCTACTGTTGTTCTCCTTCTTCCACCGAATGAATTGTTTTGTTCTGACTTACTTATTTATCACTTGATTTATCGCGCGATCCCGCAAATCCCGCGCATGCGTCTAGGAGCGGCGCATGCAGGCGGACCTGAGCAGAGCAGAGGTAGTGGAAACTGGAGTTTGAGACGCTCAGCTGCGACCTGCGGAGCGGAGCGGACCGTATGTAGTGTAATTTTGGGGTCAGTCTGCGTGCTAGGATAACCCATAACGTATTCTCTGCCAGATCGCCTTTTTTTTTGTATAACTTGAAAAATGCCGGTACGCTGTGTCACATTTGGGTGTTCTAATATCATCAGTGAGCCTTTTCACTTTCCCAAAAGATGTAAACCTTCGTCAAGAATGGAATAAATAAAGCTGCCCCACCTCGGAGCTCTCTCGTTTCCTGAAAAGGTAAGACTCAAATACATACGGGGACAGACCTACCGTAAATTAGAACCTGCTGTTTCTGCTCATCTAACTTCCTGCTTCCCAAACTGAAGACAAATCGCTCAAATCTTAACTTGGATTGATAATTTTGTTGTTTTATTTCTTGTTCGCCATGAATATTTAAAAGGGGCGTTCTTCTTCCGGCACTCGGCAAGGCAAGTCGCATATCTTTCTGCTCTTCCCTCCCCTAAGTTTTTCCTACTCCCTGCTTGCTTTTCGTCTCGTCTGCGACCCTTCAGCGCTCACTCGAACCAATATGGAATTAATAAATTGGGCTGTTTCTTCAATGGATAAGATTTTTTCCACGAAGCGGACCGTGCCAGGAGAAGCTGTCTGTCCCTCCGACACACACGCGGCTGGATACGTGCTGGACTCGTGGGGTCAGTGGCAGCCCATGTGTCTGACCGTCTTAAGTGTCGAAGACGTGGAGGATTTGTGGATTATTGGAATATTGGTAGCAACTGCTCTGTTTTTTGGCGTAAGCGGAGTTGTTTGTTACTGGAAACTGAGGGAGGCTTCGGCAGCTATCAGCGCGCTGTCGGCACTACCTGATCAGCAAAATTCTCTGAACCGGGCCGTGAGCTCCTCATCCCAGCTGTTGTATGAGCTCAATCGCTCGCTTGGAGCGGTGGTGGATCACCGCGGACCTGCTGTGCGTTTTGGGACTTGTTTACAGCCACCCCGGATCAATCAAGGGACAGATGGGAGTTCATAGAGCGGAGCGGAGCGGAACCACATATTACTTGGATTTTTTTCGGCCATGAAACAGCACCACAGACTTGATGGCGGCAGTGGAAAAGAACACTGTGGTCTATTGGATAACAAACAAGAATATTATCTGGCTTCTGTACATGTCCTTGAAAAGAAGGCTGTCGGAAGCCATTCTCCTGGGAGTGTGGAGCTGAAGAGACCTGCTGCCCCCCCCCTCCCCCCCCAGAGATTTCTGTGCAGCCTCAGATAACGCCCAGCTGCACATCTGCTGAACTTGTGTTTGTCTGAAGTTACTCACAGACTCTATCTCCTTGCCTGCCGTCTCTCAATTTGTTATTGTAACTAAATGTGCTTTTTGATATGGTTTTTACTGGATCACGCGGTGTCTTGAAGACAAAACGTGATTCATCTTTTTTTAATATCAACGCTGTAAAACCCCGTGTCTTTGCCTGTTTTCCTGCCTTTGACCTTCATCTGGGGACAGATGAGAGCGGCCGCGCTATAAGCATATCATGTGTTGATAAACATGTCATGTGTTTTGTTGAGCTGCAGCTTTTTGCACTCATTCTCTCTCCTGGATGACTGTAACTACATATTTACGTTGTATTGGTGAAAATTGATGCAATGTTAATAAACCTTCTTGTATCTTGTATCTTGTAAAGACGTTCTCCTTGCAACGTCACAGATGTTGCATTCGCGTGTAGTCGGATTTTCATCATCATCATCATCATCATCAACTTTATTTGTAAAGCGCTTTAACACAGCCACAGCTGAAACAAAGCGCTGACCACCAAACTAATACACAGTGAACTAAAATTTCACTTTAAAATACAATAAAACGACAAGATAAACAGATAAAATCAATAAACATGAAGTAAAATCAAGTCTCAGTTGGGTTGAAGGCCAATGAGTATAGATGCGTTTTTAAACGTGTTTTAAAAATGGACAGTGAGGGAGCTTGTCGAATGTGTAAAGGCAGAGCATTCCATAACTCGGGGCCACCAACAGAGAAGGCCCTGTCTCCTCGAAGCTTCCTCTTACTCCGTGGAATGACCAGGAGCAGCTGGTCAGCAGACCTGAGTGACCGGGATGGAGTGTAATGGTGTAGAAGCTCTGCCAAATAAGGGGGGGCAAGGTTGTTTAAAACCTTAAAAACAAACAAGAGAATTTTAAAATGAACTCTAAAATACACGGGCAGCCAGTGGAGAGAAGCCAGGACAGGTGTGATGTGCTCTCTTTTACGTGTTCCGGTTAAAAGACGTGCAGCAGCATTTTGCACCAGCTGCAGACGTGCAAGTGAGGACTGGCTGACTCCAAGATAAAGAGAATTACAGTAATCCAGCCGTGATGAAATGAAGGCATGAATTACTGTTTCTAACTGTTGCCGTGAGAGAATAGATTTTACCTTTGCTATTTTTCTCAGGTGATAAAAACCAGATTTTACAGTGGCCCTTATTTGACTCTCGAGCTTTTTCCTTGAAGAAACACGGTTTTTAATTTTAAACTCACTTTGAAAGGAATTTTCATTAATTTATCATTTTGTTTGCAAAAACGAACATAGTTTATGCAAAGTTCAAAGATGATGTCAGTGGACGTTTAAATATCATGTTAGTTTAGATCAAAGTTTCAAAGAGCTGCAGACGAGGGACTAAAGGGCCACATGTTGCCCCAGAGCCACATGTTGCAGACCCCTGATTCTGTCCATTCAGTCAAGTTTATTTGATCAAGGACAACACAATAAACTATGTTACATGATCTGATTCTGTCCATTCAGTCAAGTTTATTTGATCAAGGACAACACAATAAACTATGTTACATGATAAAAACAATCAACTGTTGTTTTGTACGAAGGTTTACTAGCCACAGGCTAATTTGTAAACCCAGTCCTTGGTTGGACTTTTTATCATTCATGTCTTTTCATATAAAATATAACAATTCTCCAGACTGGCCTGTGGACATTTAGGAAAGTTAGACATTTAGATAAAATACTGATTACAAACATTTTTTTTATTGTCCAGTCTCAACAAGACTCACTTTGACTCAGGTCTACAATCTGTGGTTTTCCATATAACTGAGGACCGCCTCGATATGTGCAGGATCATGTCTGCCTGAAACTGCAACATTATTTTCTATGCGAGCCAAACAACACAACAGGAAAATAAGTGAAAGAAAGTCACAAAGCAACAACAAAAAAAGGTTAAATCGTTTCATCTGGGCCAGTTTCTTTAAGTGAGAAAGAGTCTACTTCTGAGACTCCTACAAGAGGTTGGCTTGAAACACAGCAGTGAAGCCACCTACGGGACAGATCTGGTTGGCAGGCCGCAGACTGAAGAAGTCCTCTGGATGAGGGGCGAAATGTTTCAGGTCCAGATGACACCATTTTACCTCATGATTGAGCTTACAACCCTTTTTGTAACGTCACAAAACACTCACCATCCGCTGCCACAGTTTTACAACACGCCGTGTCCAAGTCTTGGCTGCGTTCCTTTAGCTGGTCAGATCTTTAAATTGAGTCCGTCTGGTCAAACTCCCTCTGAAGTGTGTCTTCAGCCAACGAGCACAGACTCGGTGTTGGTTCACATGTGGCCAGTTTACTAGTTTTTAAGTTGAACAAGAAAAACGAGTGCTGTGTTTGAGGTTGATGCTTGTGGTTGATGCTCTCATGATCAACTTTGCTCTCTGGCTAATCATCGGCCCGCTGACTGCCAGTCTTCAGCTCAGCTCACCTGATACCTTGGACAAGCGAGTCCTAAGAACCGAGCTGAAGCTGGTGGGATCACCCAGTGGAAATATGTGTCCGTCTGAGTCGGGCCAAGCGGAGTCCATGGAAAAAACGATCCCAGACTCCATGGATCAACTAAATAGTTTAAATTGAGCCAGTAGCTCGGCTTGTTCGACCAAACACGTCTTTTCATCAAGTTGTCAAACCGTTACATTATTGAGCAAAGAACACATTTTATATATTTTTTATTGTAACCGTGTCAGAAGGCGTCAGTTTTCATGCCCGTCCTTCGTTGTTTCTATCTTCTGACGCCTGCAGCTCCCTTCCAGCACGACTCCTCCCATAGACATCGCTCCATCCAGGCTGAAGCTGATGCGGCGTGGTCCGGATCGCAAGAGCGAGTTTCTGCGAGCTCTGAAGGACGAGGGCACTGGAGAGATGACGACGAGCAGCAGCCCAGGAACGTCAGGAGAGGTGGGCAGCCACGTGGCCTGTTTCACTGATCTGCATGTAGCTGCACAGCGCAGCACTAAAGTAATATTGTTCTGTGGAGGAATTAACTTCAGCATCCTGACTGTATTTTATTTCCCTCAGGGTGAGGGCAGTACCCCAGAGCCCAAAGCCTACAGTGAGGAGGTGTGCCACGAGAATGGTCTGTCCTACTCCCCCAGTGATTCAGACATCGAGCACCTGTCCAGCTCTCTAGAAGCAGAGCACAGGTGAGATGCAGCTAAAACTGTCTTGCGTATATCTCACGCATGTGCAACTTTAACTAAGCTAAAAATCATTTAGGTTGCTGAAGGCCATGGGCTGGCAGGAGTACCCAGAAAATGATGACAACTTCCTGCCTCTGACAGAAGACGAGCTGAGAGAGTTCCAGACGAAAACTGAACAGGTGAGGTGACACAGAAAGCCCTGAAACGTTTCGTATGACAAAAAAAAAACAGCTGGATTTTCTTCATGTGATAGAACATGGAGGGTTTGGTGTGTGGTGGGCTTGGGCTCTGTGTTTACCAGTGTGGTTTGTCTACAAACAATGCCTCATGCTGGAAGCACTAAAGTAAATTCATGGCTGCAACACATGTAGTTCTGCTGCTACCACCAGTGGGAGGATGCAACTCTCACCATGTGCTGCAGCATCCAATTCACGTCCTCCATGTTAAAAGAAACACTAAAGCATCCCCCCATGGTCAGACCTGCTGGACTAGGAAGGACAAAGTGTGGATGTGTTGAGGTTCACACAGATAGCCTTGTCACCTCAGTCCTGGTGTTCCTCCTCCACAGCAAAACTGATTGTGGTGGGCCAGAAACTTGCCTTATGTGCAGGAAAGTTCTGCAGATTGTGATGAGGTCACAGGGACAGCTCAGTGTTGGTCATGGACAAATATTTGTGGCTGGACACAGAACAGAATGCAGAAGTTGAAGCTGAGGGAGCCTCTCAGCAATGAGGAACATAAAGAACAAGCTGGTGAATACTAGGAGCATTCTCCTCCTCGGACGGTTTTTCTCTTTTAACATAAACCGCTTCCTTCACCCCCCTCTCAAACCATCTGTGTTCTCAGAGTCAGAGAATCTGTATTGTCATTCACACCACATGTGGTACATGTGATGAAACGAGATTATGTACACAGGGTCGCAGTTACATCCAACAACAAAATGCAAAAGAAGAACAGTAATAACATCTGATATGAACTAAGAAAAACGTCAACTAAAAATACACTAAGCATTAATATCATAGAAAAACATTACTCCAAACAGCAGCACAAACATGAGTCTGTATGAGCAGATGAGCGTATTATACACCGGTATTTACGGTATAATAAATGTAACAACAGTTACAATAAATGTAACAACAGTTATAATAAAGGTAATGACAAATAAAACAAATGTAACAACAGTTATAATAAAGGTAACGACAGTTATAATAAAGGTAACGACAGATAAAATAAATGTAATGACAGATATAATAAATGTAACAGTTATAATAAATGTAACAACAGTTATAATAAATGTAAAGACAGTTATAATAAAGGTAACAACAGTTATAATAAAGGTAACAACAGTTATAATAAATGTAACAACAGTTTTAATAAATGTAACAACAGTTTTAATAAATGTAACAACAGTTTTAATAAATGTAACAACAGTTATAATAAATGTAATAATAAATGTTAACAACAGATATAATAAATGTAACTGTTATGATAAATGTAACGAAAGTTATAATAAATGTAACGAAAGTTAAAATATATAGGTAACGACAGTTATAATAAAGGTAACTAATAAAGGTAACGACAGTTATAATAAAGGTAACGACAGTTATAATAAAGGTAACGACAGTTATAATAAAGGTAACGACAGTTATAATAAAGGTAACGACGGTTATAATAAAGGTAACGACAGTTATAATAAAGGTAACGACAGATAAAATAAAGGTAACAACAGTTATAATAAATGTAAAGACAGTTATAATAAATGTAACAACAGTTTTAATAAATGTAACAACAGTTTTAATAAATGTAACAACCGTTATAATAAATGTAACAACAGTTATAATAATGTAATAATAAATGTTAACAACAGATATAATAAATGTAACTGTTATATTAAATGTAACGAAAGTTATAATAAATGTAACGAAAGTTATAATAAATGTAACGAAAGTTAAAATATATAGGTAACGACAGTTATAATAAAGGTAACTAATAAAGGTAACGACAGTTATAATAAAGGTAACGACGGTTATAATATAGGTAACGACGGTTATAATAAAGGTAACGACAGATAAAATAAATGTAACAACAGTTATAATAAAGGTAACAACAGTTATAATAAATGTAACAACAGTTATAATAAATGTAACAACAGTTATAATAAATGTAACAACAGATACATTTAATATAACAGTTACATTTATTACATTTGTTACATTTGTTACATTTATTATATCTGTTGTTACATTTATTATATCTGTCGTTAAATTTATTTTATCTGTCATTACCTTTATTATAACTGTCTACATTTATTATAACTGTTGTTACATTTATTATAACTTTCGTTACATTTATTATAACTTTCGTTACATTTATTATAACTTTCGTTACATTTAATATAACAGTTACATTTATTATAACAAAAGTTATAATAAATGTAACTACAGTTAAAATAAATTTAACTACAGTTAAAATAAATGTAACAACAGTTATAATAAAGGTAACGACAGTTATAATAAAGGTAACGACAGTTATAATAAATGTAACAACAGTTATAATAAATGTAACAACAGTTATAATAAATGTAACAACAGTTATAATAAATGTAACAACAGTTATAATAAATGTAACAACAGTTATAATAAATGTAACAACAGTTATAATAAATGTAACAACAGTTATAATAAATGTAACAACAGTTATAATAAATGTAACAACAGTTATAATAAATGTAACAACAGTTATAATAAATGTAACAACAGTTATAATAAATGTAACAACAGTTATAATAAATGTAACAACAGTTATAATAAATGTAACAACAGTTATAATAAATGTAGTTATAATAAATGTAACAACAGTTATAATAAATGTAACAACAGTTATAATAAATGTAACAACAGATATAATAAATGTAACAACAGTTATAATAAATGTAACAACAGTTATAATAAATGTAACAACAGTTATAATAAATGTCAGAGAGGAGAGTGTTTTTCTGCTGTTCAGCCTTTTTCAGCATGTAGGAGCAAAACTAATAAAATCCACGGTCCAAAGAGATGTTTGGACGTAGCTGTGATTATGTGGATGCTGCATGCGCAACCAGTGCATCTGAGCCCTGCAGGGTTGCCACATAAATTTAAATGTCTTATTTCCTTCTTTTCTGTGCACATGTTCAACAAACACAACACACACATCATCTTAGAACATCTTTACTCAGCACTTATGACAGTTTAGGTCTAAATACTATAATTTGAAAGCCACAGTACTATAGTTCATAATTTCTTATCTGGCAACCCGACTGACATGGAAACTACAGTGTTTTTGTGTAAACCCTCTCATTAAAAAAACACAAATGTTTCCAGAGGTTGTTCTGTCTAAACGGGGCCTTATAGCAGGTAGATCACTGACTTGGTCATTTTAACAAGAGCTCCATGATGAAAAATGTTATGTTCTTGATAATAATTTGAGTGTCACTAATCCACGCTTCAAACATTTGTTTCTTGACTAGCTTAAGAAGAATGGCATGCAAAGAAACGGATTTCTCCCGAGGACGCGGGGCGTGACCCTCCACTTCACCCCCTGGAGGAGTGTGGCGGAGGCGCATGTCGAGGAGGGCTCAGAGTCCGACACCAGTAGCAGCAGCCAGACTTCGGATGACGACGACTGCATCAAATCCTAACGTGGCTTTATGGAACAAAACCAACAGAACAGCCAACACATCCCAGCAAAAGCAACTCTTTTCTTGTCTCATCTTTGTTTTTAGAGCACCATTTTGAGTTTCTTGATTTTTATTTTCATTCTTGGACGATGGGAAACCAATCATATCCCAGTGAAGGGGGAGATTCCTGCTCTGCCAGACGTCGTTTTTCCTGCGTTTCCTCCTTCACTGCAGTCTTTGACCTCTGACACCCCTACCCTCTTCCTTTTTTTTTTCTTCCTCGCTTTAAGGAACTGAAGTGTTCAAGAAAAGAAGGGCAATGAATGCACACTTGATTCTGCTTTAAACAGACTAACTCATTTCATTGATGATGCTGATGACACATTATTAATGATATTAATAAAAGTTTGTTCCTGACGAGCTGACCCAGTTCACTATGATTCTGACTGCTGTAATGTTTCATTTTACATTTAAGATGTACATTTAATTTAGAATCTTGAAAAGAAATGTTTGATGGAAGTTGTGTGTGAGATAGTAGGCAACAACAAAAAAAGTAAATGTAGAGGGCTTGGTAGTGCTAAGAATTAAGTTTTAACTGGAGCACTGGCAAGCACGAATACTCCATCTCACGACCACACCCAACTCCACACTGTATGACACTTAGGAGAAATAACTACAACAATAAACTACAAACCATATATCTGTAGTTGGTGGTTTGGGATGAAATCAATAGTTTTATGTTGCTCAGTTTCTTCTACTCAGCAGTTTCTTTTGACAGTCACAGAAACACTAGAGCAGAGCCTAAAAACTGTTGGTTCCCTTTCGGTCAGTACTCGGTACAACACAGTACTGTAGTATGGGGATTGCGCCCTCGTGAGACCAACCTGGAAGTTTCTTTCAACACGTCTGTCAAGACTGCTGATTACTCAGGAGGCCCCGCCCTCCTGGCCTATAAATATGCAGCGTGGTCTCATTTCCCTAATATTTTTGCGCTTCACCTTGCTTTAACCTGATTGTAGGTCCCTTGTATGTGGCTTAACTGTCCGACTGGAGGTGAGCTCGCTCCCTGCCCAGTGGAGGAGCCACTGGATCTCTCTCAGAAACTTTTCACCACCAATCTGACATTTGCAATTTCTCGGAACTCCACAGCAGCTGGATCTATTTTTAAGATTTTTAAAAACAATAATGACAATTAACACTGTTTATTTCTGAAGTCCAGGCATTTTTTTTTTGTGTGTGTTTGGTGACCAACGACAAAATTTGAGCGAGCCGATTCACTGCGGAGGATAATACGAGCTGCTGACCCGTTGAAGCACGCGAGGCCGGAACTCGGCCTCGTGTGTTCACAAAGGCTGGATTCTGAGCCCTGGCAGACTGGGACGGAGGGTGAAAACATTTAAAAAATAAAAAAAAACTTTACGTATTTATTTTTTAATATCTCAGTGAAGAATAAAAATAAATAAACGGTGCCAGCTTTATCATGAAATCCTGTTTTCACTTTGACTTTTAAATAATCTGTTAAAGTTAACTCGGCTGAAAATTTCTAAAAAGACAACATTATTATCAGGAATATTGCCCTCAAACATGTTGAAAGACGAACCTTTAGTTAAACTTTATTCTAACCCACAGATATACAAATCACAAAACAAGAATTAAACTTTAAATCAGTTTAAATAAAATAAACCTGTATACAAGAAACAAAACCACATCTAAATTGAACAATAAAAGTAGACAATAAGTGCAACTACATCAAATGATGAAGAAAAATGTGGAATTTTAAATACAGAAATTTCTGTAGAATCTGGTTCATCAGGTTTAATTCAGTTTATGAAGCACCAAGTCACAACAGAATTCGTCTCGGCACTGAAAAGAAATATTCATATATAAAATAAGTTAACAGAAACATTCATGTTTAAAAATTATAATTTACCAATATTTATCTGAGGAGCAGACTGCTTTAAGTTCAACTCATTGCAGAACTCTCACTCGGTGAACTTAGTTCATTAAAAGTTCATTCGCAGGATTTTGTATTTGGACACTCCTGAAGTGCAGGTGCAAACCCAGGCTGAGCAGTTTGAGTAGGAGTGGTGGAAATGGGGTATAAGTGAATTGTCAATGACTTTTACAATGAAAAGGGTTCATTTTGGTAGGAATGGTTAAATGTCTATGAGTTTGTTTTCTCTCGTTTAATGGCTCCCTGAATCTAGAAGCCTAAGCAAACGTGCTGCCCACCACAAGTTAGCATTTAATAGATGGTGTAAAAAAGTAAATAATACTTTTTCTACCTTAAATTTGAAACATTTATTCTCTGTCTGTTGTTTAGGTTGAAGTAACGTCACTTATATGGTCTAACACAAATCTTAGCATTTAATATTCACGAGTTCTCTCTTTTTCAGTATTCAAATAAATAAATGTGACCAGACGAGATGTAACTGACAACGTATGTTGATTCACCAGGAGATGAATCATTTAATTAACAGAATCATAAAATTACATCACATATACAATCGGTCTGATCAATTTTCATCTAACTTAACTATCGACAGATTCAACTTTAAAACAACAGACAATAAGATGACATAAATACTTATTTCTGCAGGCACTTTTAACTTACAGTTTGTTACTGGCTCAGAAAGATAAGTTTAAAGAGAAGGTTTAGGAGGAAAAATGGAATGAAGCGAGGGGTATGACGCGAGTTTAACCAGGAAACATGGCAGTTCCTCTGCGGTTTCCGCTCGACTTCGTTTTACCTGTGCAAAGATTCTTGGTCTCTGCCCCGGTAAACTAGTCCCAGCCTTACGTGCACGAACCGTCCGTTCTGCTACGGTTCACAGGCGACCATGCAGCGTCCAGCTTACAGCGGCTCGCTCAAGTCAGAGTCTGCACCCACCTCACCAAGGTAACGGCCTCAGTTCCGGTTTGGTTTTTCATCATAAAAGATTCCTTGAAGGAATTTCATTAAAGTAGAGCTTAGAACTCGAAGAGGACTTATAACTTAGCATGTTATTTATAGTCTAACTGATGATGTGGTCATTATAATAATAATGAATTTAATTTATAACGCACTTTTCACTAAACACTTTTCATTAGCGTTTTGACCAGCGTGCAAATCAGCTCTTAGATAAATAACCTCATAGTTCAGTTTCACCCGCAGACTGAAGAAAAACAGGATGTCAGCGTCAGCGCTCTTTTGTAGAGAGCTTGAAACAGAAACGTAGTCCTTCCCGATTGGCTCGTGGGACCGGGAGGAGGCGTAAATGTGGAGATTTAGAGGAAGAGGTTAAGTGTTAGGTCACTCAGGATAAGAGAGATTTTTTTTAAAAGATAGAACCCAGTCGCCAGTTATAAGATAACTTGATTAGGCTTTGATTCACGTGTTAACATTTCTAAAACAAATCTGAAAAGTTCAACTTGACATATTTCTCACTTTAGACACAGTTTGATTCATCATAAGAAGTGACCAGCATTGGTAACAGCATAAACCATGAACATACAATGACAAGAGTTATTATGTTAATTAATTCTGAATTAACACAAATTAAAAGGAAGTCTCTTCTGAAATAATATGTCTTGATTTAAATTATTAAAATAAAACAGTGGTAAAGTGTCTCACTGAAAGAATCAGTGAAATGCTTCAATATAGTTCAGAGAGATGTAGAAAAGGTGTAAATCCAAGTCAGAGATGAAGGTCACTACAATATATATCTGCAAACGGTACTGTTGTCAGATAAAGATTGTCCTAATTGTCATGTATTGGGATGCTGACAGAGTTTACGTGATGACGTGTGTGGGGGGGGAGTTAAGAAGGTGTTCGTTCTGGAAGAGCGGTGGCAGGTGGTGGATGAAGATGGTTCAATAAAGTGAATGAAACGATACCACTTCGTCTAATGATTCAATTCAGAATATCTGCCTAATTAAGTAATAAGGTGGATATACAACAATGGCGACGAGGAAAAACATTGTCAAGCTGAAGATGACGATGGATTCATGTGGATTGTAAAGACGGTGTCGCGCTGAAGACGTCAACGGCAACACGAGGTTAGCTAAAAAAGTTCAAGCTAACATGGAAAAGTCAAGTATTCAACCGTTCGATTGCTACACGGATCCAGCGACCCTTGGACCAAGATGGACAAGGTGGCTGACATCATTTGAGCTGTATGCAGACGGTAAAGGACTTATTCTGTCTGATGATGCCACAGACGCAATTAAACAGCGGAGGCGCGCGCTGTTACTGCACCTGGCCGGACAAGACGTGCAGGACATTTTTTCTACATTACCACAAGGAGGTGAGGTTACGGATTATGAAGCTGCAGTGGCTGCGCTGAACACTTATTTTGTGCCACGAGTAAATGAAGCATATGCTCGTCAGACTTTTCACAAAATATTCCAGAAACAAGGTGAAACTATTCAACAATTCTGTACTCGCTTAAGGCAAGCTGCAAGAGACTGTGACTTTCGTGGCGACAATGATAACCAAATAAGAGATGCGGTTTTGAGCAAATGCACATCTGAATACGTGCGAAGAAAGTTACTGGAGGAGGGTCCCGGCTTGACACTGGCTCGTACACTGGAGGTGGCTTCGCAGTGTGAGCGCGTGGAGGAGCAGCTGGCGGCGATGAGCGTCACCGAGGAAAAGAAGATGGAGGACGCGGTCAACAGGATTGCAACAACAAAGAAAGGAAAGCACTGGAAATCAAAAGAAAATGTGAAGGAGGAAAATAAAACAGAAAGACAGTGTTACAGATGTGGATTCACAGATCACATGGGAAAAGATCCAAAATGCCCAGCACGAGGACAAACATGTCACAAATGTACTGGTAAGGACCACTTTTCAAAAATGTGCCGCACAAAAAGGCAAAAGAACCAAAATGTGAATATGATGGATGAATATGCTTTTATTGTGAAGGAGGACAATGTACCTGATAAACTGTTATTTTCTGTGGGGGGAGTCGAGCTAAAAATGTTGATTGACTCTGGTGCTACAAGCAATATAATGGGAGAAAATATATGGGAAAAACTTAAAGCTGAAAAGATAAAATGTTATTCATATGTACCTAAAGAGCAGAGAAAGCTGTATGCTTATTCTTCAACACAAGCTTTAAACATTAAAGGTGCATTCAGGTGTGAAGTGAAAATTGGCAACAGGAGAGAAGAAACAGAGTTTATTGTCATAAGAGGCAATGGTGAACCACTCCTGGGTAAAAAGACTGCTGTAAAGCTTGGAGTGTTAAAAATAGGAGAAAATGTAGCAACGGTCTCAGAATCAAAAAACATTCTGCAAGAACAGTACCCAGATGCATTTAAAGGAATAGGAAAATTAAACACCAAACAAAGCAAACTCACAAAAGAAAGAGTGAGGGCTGTAGCAGAGATAAGAGAACCAAGAAATGCTGCAGGTGTTAATGGGAAACTAAATACTGCTGACTCATTATCAAGACTGTTAGCAGATAAGATAACACAAGACACACACATTCATGAGTCTGAGGAGTATGTGAGACAGGTGGAGGAGGCATCTGCCACAGATTCAGAATTAACAGAGGTGCGAAAAGCAGTTGAAAATGGACATTTTGAAAAATGCAAAGCATATGCACCCATTGCTAATGAACTGTGTGTGGTGGGATACATAGTTTTAAGAGGAACACGCATTGTGATGCCAGAAAAGCTCAGAGCTAAAGCAATCATGTTGGCACATGAAGGACATTTAGGAATTGTTGGGACAAAACAACGGCTCAGGACAAAAGTATGGTGGCCTGGCATGGACAAAGCAACAGAAAAATATTGCAAAGCATGTCATGGTTGTCAAATAGTAGCCAGACCTGATCCACCAGAACCGGTGAGAAGCACAATTTTACCAGATGGACCGTGGCAAGATGTGGCAGTAGATTTACTGGGACCATTATCTTCAAATCACTCCATTCTTGTGCTAATAGACTATTACAGCCGTTATTATGAATATGAGGTGTTAACATCTACGACTGCTGAGAAAGTCATTGACTCTATTGACTGTATGTTTAGTAGACATGGTCTACCAGTTTCCATTAGATCTGACAATGGTCCACAGTTCAAATCTGAATTATTCAAAGAATACTGTGAAAATAATGGAATCAAACATGTGAGGACAACACCAAAATGGGCTCAAGCCAACGGTGAAGTTGAACGTCAGAACGCATCACTGATGAAGAGGATCAGAATCGCACAAGCTGAAGGACTGGACTGGAAACGAGAACTAAGAAAATATGTGACAGCTTATCGAAGCATTGAACATGCAACCACAGGCAAAAGTCCTGCAGAACTGTTATTCAACAGAAAAATGAGAGGAAAACTACCGGACATGAGTGAAACAAACACAGCTGCGTTGGATGTACGTGACAGAGACGCAGAACAAAAAGGAAAAGCGAAAAGTTATGCTGACATCCGAAGAGGAGCTCAACATTCAAAAGTAGAACTGGGAGACACAGTGTTGGTTCAACAGGAAAAAGTTGACAAACTAACAACACCATTTAATGCAATACCACACAAAGTCGTGAGCAAAACAGGAAACCAAGTTGTGGTTGAATCACCAACAGGAGCTCGGTATCACCGAAACACCACACATGTGAGAAAATATGAAACTGAGGAAAAAGTTGGTGAACAAAAACTGTTTTCTGAAAATAAAGACTTTGAGGAAGAAAAAGAAGAAAACACTTACAGTGCAACACCACAAGAGGGCACTCAAGACTTAGAAATGGGAAAGACATTTAGGCCTCAGAGACTCAGAAAGACTCCAGAGAGGTTTCGTGACTTTGTATAATTTAAAAAAAAAAAAAGGGAAATGGTTGGTCAGGGTTCTAAGAAAGAAATGTAAATTGTTTTATGTTGTTCTGTGACTAAGGAAATGTATTGGCAAGCCTGAAGGCGTGAAGATGATGGAAAAGAAAAAAACTGATGTTTAAATGTATGGAGGGGGAAATTGAAAATCTAAGGAAAAGGGGGATGTCATGTATTGGGATGCTGACAGAGTTTACGTGATGACGTGTGTGGGGGCGGAGTTAAGAAGGTGTTCGTTCTGGAAGAGCGGTGGCAGGTGGTGGATGAAGATGGTTCAATAAAGTGAATGAAACGATACCACTTCGTCTAATGATTCAATTCAGAATATCTGCCTAATTAAGTAATAAGGTGGATATACAACACTAATAAATTAAAAAACACATTTAAATCAGAACAAAATGAACTAAAATACAATTTGTGTATATAATTTATTTGTATTACATTAAAACGTATAACATTTTTCAGAAAGTTATTCAAACATATGAAAATATTGTAATGACGCCAACACTGCAGATGGAGTCCAGCCAAACGGAGTTTATTTAGAAAACAGGGAAGAGCTGCTATCACAGAGGCTGCAGCTCACACCTCAAAAGAAAATGCGGTACACATGCGAGCGAACTCACGGCTAACTGCCTGCTAACACCCCGCTAGCTGACCGCTTTGAGCTGAATACACCATCTCAGACTGAAGAAGTCAAGACTTCTTCAGTCTGAGATGCTGTATTCAGCTCAGTCTTATAAATAGCACCTTCTCACAGTGGATCAAGCAGTTTGATCCACATTTCTACAAGTTTTTGCTTTGTTTTTTGAATGTCCAGAGGACCAGACTTATATTTTTTAGACTTATGTGCTTTATTGACCACTAGATGGCGGACCACCCATGAAAACAAAACCAGCAGCCGCCACTATACTATTACATATTATATTTAATAATTTGATGGAGAGATTAATCTGATTTAGGTCTTTTGGGAGAGGAGAGTAGCGAGGGATTGGGGGTCTCAGATTGGCTTGGAAGAAAGAAGGGGGGTCTTTAAGGAAAATGGGTTGGGAACCACTGTTCAAGGTCACTGACCGTCCTCTGTGTGCTTTAGATCATTATGATGGTGCAACATCAATCTGATCCACTCTGAGATCAAAACCACTTCAGTAATACCTCGCTCACATTTCATTCAGCCCTCTGTGTGTGTTGGTGTCCAAGTAGTTAATTCAGACCCTCTCAGCTTTCTCTGAGCCAGACCACGTGGCAGCAATACTGAGACCGTTACTGCCATGCAGTTAAAATGTTGAACCAGAAGAGCATCTCTCTCTCAGAACGTTTTATCTATGATGGCTGAATCTGGTCAACATGGTGATGCCTGTCTGAGTTTGTGTAATGGGTCGTGCTCAACAACACCACAGCATGATGCTGCCAGCACCATGCCTTTACAGTAGATTGTGTTAGGCAGGTGAGGAGCAGTGCCTGGTTGCTTCAGGTGTTGCCACAGCGAGTCATCCTCCATCTCACTCTGTCCTCTCTAAAGTAATGCAATCAAGAGGATCTCACTCGTTTTCAGACATTAAAAAAAATAAAAAGAACACATTTGACTTGAAAAAATACAAAACTTTTATTTTCAGCACTAGTCTTATTTCAGTTTCTTCTACAGGCACTTCTTGAAAAATTGTGAAATGTTCAAAATGTTTTTTGTCAGTCCTTCAAAAAGTGAAACTCAAGATTATAGATTACCAGTAATGGGCATATTACTGTTAATAGTGGAATTAATTTTGTGTTTAGCAGATTGCTGTTTTCGCCAACTTTGGAAACAGTAGAATTGGCTTCTGCTAAATAAAGTTTAGCCAACTTTAAGTCCACTAACAAAACTCAGGTTTGTAGGCGTGTCTCTGAGTCACGCTATTGGCTTACATCCGTGTGACAAGACGTGATTGGTCAACAGCTTCAACTGGGAGGAGATGAAGACGTGACGCAGCAACACTCGTCTTAAAGATTCAGCATTAGCTTCCGCTAATTAATTAGTTAGCCATTGTTCATTACAGAGAAACATTTCAAGCCTTTATTTTTTGTAATGTTCATAAAAATCAAAATGACAGAAAGTCTTGAAATATTTCACTCTGTAGTGAATCCACGAGTTTCACTGACAAAAGAAACTGAACCGTTTCATGATGTTCAAATTTTTTGCAATGCACATCATCAGGACCAACTTGTAGAAACATTTTACAGATGTGTTGGAGCAAAACGGCTCAGGTTCCTCTCCGTTCTGCACCTCAGCGAACATTTGAGTCAAACTAGTGCAGACATGAAAGAAAAAGGAAAGACAGAAAAATAGAATTTGGATAAAAATTCACGAACACCTTTACAGACATGACTCCTGATCAGCAATCACAGTGAGAGAACTAACTTTTAATATCCCCTTCAACTTCACTGGGTGACATGTGTGAACAAACATGCAACAAATATACGGTACAGTACATGGAAAATGTATTTACAAACAGCAAAGTGTTAAAGCTTCATAAGAGTGAACGTTTAACTTCACTGAAAGAACACGACTCCATCACTGACTCAAGGAGAAGTGCAGTGAAGTTTACAGGATTCTCAAAAAAAACTTGCTGATAGAAGTCAGAGTTGACTCACTGACAGGACAGCTGCTGATCAGTGACAGCTGCTGATCAATGACAGCTGCTGATCAATGACAGCTGCAATCCACAGTGAACTCTACGCCTCAACACCTTCATGTTTGTGTTGAGAGCCAACGGGACATCTTATGAGGTCACCTCGACGTTCTCAGCGTGTCCGTTTGAACCTCCGTTGGCTTTGTGCGCCTCGGTGGTGAGAGGCTCTGGACCTTCATGCTTGACCCTCTTGACGTTTGCCTCCTTCACTGGACTTTCTGGTTTCCTCTGAAACAGATTCAAACAGCTTCATCCTAACGGTTTATGAATGGAACCAGCATTTCTTTAAGGAATGCACATCGCCTGCCACATGTGACCTGTTTGCTCTCTGTACAGTGGTGCTTGAATGTTTGTGACGTCTTTAGAATTTTCTATTTTTCTGCATAAATATGATCCAAAATCATCATCAGATTTTCACACGAGTCCTAAAAGTAGATAAAGAGAACCCAGTTAAACAAATGAGACAAAAATATTATACTTGGTTATTTATAGAGGAAAATGACCCCATATTACATATTTATGAGTGGTTAAAGTATGTGAGCCTTTGTTTGCAGTACCTGGTGTGGGTTCTATCTACGTATCTATTTTTAGAACTTGTGTGAAAATCTGATGTTTTAGGGTCAAATTTATGCAGAAATATAGAAAATTGTAAAGACTTCACAAACTTTCAAGCTCCACTGTTTGTAGGGGACGACTCAACTACTGCGCACACACGCATGCTGTGACGGCCATCTTGAATTGGGTCGATTTCAAAAGTGAGAGTTGTAGATATTTAATTATTATTTTGGACTTTGTTAAAATCCATCCAGTGATATGAACACATACTTCTCACAGTGACAGGAGATATTTAACACCTAGATGCTCTCACCTTCTTTCTGACCAAGTGGGAGATGTCACACGCCGGAGCTGTGGTTGTTGAGGTTACCTGTCGAACAAAAAGTATCAGAACCATTACTCTGTTTTATCTATTAAGCTCCATGGATTTAGTTGAAAACCTTGATCAAAAATAACATGCCAGAATAAAACAGTGTTTCTCAACAATTAAACTCCATTTAACAACTTGGTATGAAAATGAAGCCGACACATGGGAGATTTCATCAGAAGTGTCAGCTTCACAGCAGCTGCTACTGCGTCACAGAACGTTACAGAAAAAAAACATTTTCCTTTGTCTGAAGTTTTTTTGGTTTACAGAGTATAATCCCTTTGAAAATGATAAGTTTAAAACTCTTAGAAAGCATGAATCCACCTGTGCAAAGGTCCATGCTGCTGAATAAACCACAGCAGGGGTCTAATGTGAAGAAATGGGTGTTCTACACTGGAAGGTGAAGTTTGGGACATCTGTGAAAGTTTAAGTATTTTAGGGTTTAAAATTCCACAAATACATTTATTTACATAGTAGTGGACATGACGAGGTCCCCTAAGATGCTCTTTATTGAATTCTCAGTAAACAGACATTTAGTCTTTGTTAGTTTGAATCAAACAACATATTCATTCACGAAGACTATTTCTATTCTTTGATTTTGTTCTAATACAAATATAATCAGAGCATCACCTGTGTTAGTCATGAGCAGTGTTGTATCTTTACAATGTGTTTTATGATCACATATGTTATATGCTGTGTTATTCTTTAATGTGAAGCATTACTGTGTCACGTCTGCAAATGAAGGTGTCTAATAACTATGGCAAAGTTGAATTTTATGTCAAATTGTGCTTTTCAGATTTGTTTTAGAAGTGTTAAGACGCTAATCCAAGTATTTCACTACTGGAGACTATGCGTCTGTCTTTTTCCTAAACATTTCTTTATGCTTCTGGCTTTAACCTTGAATCTTGATAACAGCAAGTGAACTCCTTGACTTGTCTCGAACTCCCTTCGACTGGTTCTTCTGAACCAATCGGAGAAGGACAAGTCACTGATCTCAGATCCTCTCTTAAAAAAGTTCCAAGCTTTGCTGGAACTTCCAGTTCCGGTGAGGAAGAGTTGGAATGGACAGGAGACCTGAAAGCTCTCTTGTCTTTTAGCTGTCGGGACGTTTGGTCAAGAGCCAAAGACCTTCGTTCTTCAGTAAGGGCTAATAACATGCTGGTTATTAGTCCACTTCGAACCGAGCGTGAGCTCAGAACTTTGAATGAAATTCCTTTCTGGAATAAGTTATCTTGAAACCAAACCAGGACTGTCACGACTTCTGGCGACTAAAGCAAGTATCACAGACACTGAGAAGGTAAACACGTTTGGAGTCCAGCTTGGACTTGCGGGACCTACGACCCGTTTACGTCCAAGGCTGATCACAGCTCTTTACCAGAACCGAGGCGGACGTCTTAAGGTAAAGGAGCAGCTGTTTGCTTACTGGAGGTGTGATGATATCTTAGCTGGACGCGTATGGAAGAGTGTCATCTGGTTTTATAAATGCAAGATAAACTTCCCTTTTTCCTCCCATTTCCTTCTCCTTTCATTCTAAGCTGGTAACTACATTTTTAAGCTAAAGAGCCACAGATAAAAAGTATTTGTCATCCTGTACTTATGCCTGTTGTGTTACATTTTAAATGTGCTGATGCGTTTGAATTGCAAGAAAGTGAAATCGGTCAATCAAGTGTAATGGTGTTAATTTTAGTTGATTTATTTTAAATAAAAGGTAGTGTCTTTTGACATACCGACTAAAATCAACGTCTCATTGTTACTTAATGGCTTTATGGTTTATTTGTCCATCATAACTGATCACAGAAATATTGGGTAAACTGAAAAAGAAAATAATCTGTGAAATACTATTCAATCTGAATAAGTAAATAAGGTAAAGGCTAAAGGGTGTCAAGTTTAATACTGACCCTCCCTTAAATATCTTTACAACATGACATGTTTATGCATTGTTTTAAATTACCCACATTTATTTATTAGCCCATTCCAATAAAACAAGAAATTACCGTTTTTGACTAACTGCAGCAAACTTACCGTACTCACATTTTACAAAAATCTATGAAAATCTTGACATATGCTCAAATTCCCATTTTACAAAAGCTTTGAAAAGCATATACTGTATTTGCATCATTATATGTTTGAATGGAGCCCACGAGGTTTTTCACGCTCCCAGACTCTGAGCTCAAACGTCTCAGCGTGGACACAGCAGTTATGTTTCATGCCATTTATCCCCAAACCCCCTAATCTCACGCTGAAGACTACATTTATGTGTAATTAACAGTGCGCATAGTAGTTTACTCATGCCCACCAGCTTTACGGGAGCTATAACTACATTAAAAACATAAATAAAATTAGAAACATCTTATCTACAATTGATATAGAAAAACTGGTTCATGCATTTGTCACGTCTAGACTGGACTATTGCAATGGTTTATTATCTGGGTGTTCAAACGTTTCTTTAAAACGTCTTCAGTTGATCCACAATGCTGCTGCCAGAGTCTTACCTGGAGTTGGTGGGAGAGATCATATCTCTCCAGTTTTAGCTTCTCTCAAGTGGCTCCTGTCAAATCCACAATTTAATCCAAAATCTTACTTCTAACTTACAAAGCTCTCAACAACCTAGCTCCATCTTATATTGCAGATCTTATTGTTCCATATTTTCCTAATAGAGCACTCACTCTCAGACCGCAGGTTTACTTGTGGTTCCTAGAGTTTCCAAAAGCAGAATGGGAGGCAGATCTTCCAGTTATCAGGCTCCTCTCTTGTGGAACCAACTTCCAGTTTCTGTCCATGAGGCTGACACATGGTCCAGTTTGAAGACTTTCCTTTTTGATCAATCCTAGTTAGGGCTTGCTTGTTATGCCACCTTAAAAGTCCACTGACATGATTTTTCTACTATTCATCAAATTGCTCAAAATATATATATATATTTTATCATTTAAATATGTTCGTTTTTGCAAACAAAATGATAAATCACTTTAATTTTGCTTTAAAAGTGATTTTGAACTTCAAGCCGTGTTTAATCATGGGAAATCCGATTACACGCGAACGCACCATCTGTGACGTAGTGTGCAGAGTGAGGCAGAGCTCTGGGCTTGTCACAGTGTGCGCGTGTGAGCAGCTCGACATGAAGGTAAGTCTGATACAGCATCAGACCTAAATTAGATCCTGTTGTTTCTTGTTCCATCACCCAAACTATTTTCTGCTTCCCAAAATGAAGACAAATAGCTCAAATCTTCACATAGATTGATAAATTCATCGGGTTTTAAAATGTCCGCTATTAAAGAGACCAGAGCCCTCTGCCTCACACTCTGCACACTACGTCACAGATGGTGCGTTCACGTGTAATTGGATTTCCCACGATTAAACACGGCTTGAAGTTCAAAATCACTTTTAAAGCAAAATTAAAGTGATTTATCATTTCGTTTGCAAAAACGAACATATTTAAATCATAAAATATATATATATTGAGCAATTTTATGAACAGTAGAAAAATCATGTCAGTGGACCTTTAAGCTTAGACTACTGGAGGACAAATTGACTTCATTTCCCTAAATTACGGTAATTGTTAAAGTTGAAAAGTTTTCATTTGATACTTTTTCTATCCTCGCTCTGCCATTGTGTATCTGTTCCTCTCAATCCAGCCGGTCAAAGCAGATGACCGCTTGTCCTGAGCCTGGTTCTGCTAAAGGTTTCTTCCTCATGAGAGTTTTTCCTTTCCACTGTCGCCTTCATATTTGCTCAATATGAGTCTGTGATGAAGTTAAATTCAAAGCAGTCTGCTCCTCAGATACAGTAAATAATGTTGAATTATTTTTATATGAATGTTTGTGTTCAGTGCCCTGAGACGACTTCTGTTGTGACGTGGTGCTATATAAATAAACTGAATTGAATAATTCGGTTTGAATCGACCTGATTGTACAAATGATCAAATCTTTAGACCCAGTAGAATCAAACTTTCATCAAGTTGACCAATCACTACCTGCACGGAGACACAGACTGAGTGACATTCACCTTCATCCAATCAGCTCCTTGTATTCGTCAGTGAAGGGTGATCCTGACGACGTCTCTGAACTGAAGCTGTTCAAAAAGCCATCATCTAACACAGTTTAGATATTAACTGCTCAACACTTACACAGACCACCACCTCAGAGTGTGAACTCTTTCATACGTAGCCTTAAAACGAACAAAGTTCAATGTTTAGTTAGATTAACTGTTGATTTGCAGCTGGACCATTTTGACATTTCGACTAGTAAAAATAAATATTTTGGTTCAGACTTGCTGTGTGAAGTCTTCGTGTGCTTACAGGAAGTCGAGTTCTTTAACAAGTGGTGTTTTTCTACCCAGAGGTTTTTAAGAATCTGGATCTAGTCAGAACATCGGTTACACAACATGCTGAAGGCGGACATATTCACTCAAGTACTTGTGTCCATTTGTTTAGTTAAAGCCAGGAAGTGACCTCGTACTTCAGCCAGGCAGGGAATTCATGAACGTACTGCGGAGCGGCAGAACTGTTTACAGAAAATCCAGGGAGCGCTGAAGAGCCTACAGCTTCCAAGAGGAGAGAACAGCCTGAAGCACGGTCCTCTTCTCACACTGAGATCATCAGAGTGTTGAGCATTGATGAAATAAAGGAACAAGCACAGGGGGGTGTGGTCCCCAATCAAGAGCCATTCTCTGATGATTCTTATAGGTTCACCTTGGATTTCATGCAAGTTTATACAAATATAAATTACTCTTTTCTAAAGTAGTTAATATATATATATATATATTTTTTAAATTAATCAGCAACATAGACTACAGATACAGTGATTCACACCTACCGACACATTTTCTTGGCTGCAGGTGGATCTGCAGGAGGTCCTGTGTCCATTTGGACGTTCAGATGCTTTTTTCATGACAAAAACTACAAAACTGTTTTATCAGCTTCAAGACTGTGGCTGCTGCTGTTCAGGGTTTGAGCGAGTTGCTTTGCGTTCCCCTTCAGTCGGTCACTGCAGTGCAACACAGAATATATGGGAATTGCGCCACGCGCTGTTCACCTGAAGCATTACAATCACGCCTTTTAAGGCAAGTGAGGCGTCTACGTCTCCAGAGGCCACGCCCCTCTGGAATAAAAACGGAGGACGCCTCACGTTCTGCCTCTTTGCGCACTTCACCTTCGCTTGAAGCTGAACTGTTCTGGATTTTTCTTCGTGGGATCTTTCTCTCCGGCTAAACTGCCCGACCAGAGGCGAGCACGCTCCCTACCCAGGGCGTCGCGAGAGAGCACCGTCCCGCGAACTGCTCGGTTTTCAAACCGAGCACCAGAAGAACCGCTGTTTCACGGCTAGCTAGCTTCTGCTAACCTAGCCGCGCGCTCTCTTAGTTAGCTTCGTCTAACGTGTTAGCTCCGTCTAACAGAGGCGCCTTCATCGAACAGCTCGACTAACTACAAAAAGGACAACTCGATGCCTTCCAGCACCAGAAAAATGGCTCCCGAGAAGGCTAAGAGGAAGTCAAAGCACTCGGGCAAGGCTTCAGGACCGGCTAGCCCCGGGTCACGGCCCTGCCCGAACGACTGCAGGTTCGTCATCGCCTCTTCAGATTCCCACGAGGCCTGCCCAGTGTGCCTGGGTATGGTTCACGCCAAGGCTGCTCTAACCAACCCGGACGCGTGCCCGCACTGCAGCCAGCTCCGTCTGGCTGTGAGGGAAAGGCGCGTGGAGCTCGTGGCGAAGACTCTGAGGATGGCAGGCGCGACGAAGGTACCGCTCCCACCCGAACCGCTAAGGCCCTCAGCAGAGCTCGAGGCCGACGCGATGGAGGGGACCTCGGCCCGGTCCTGGGGGAGCAGAGCGGATCTCGACGAGGAGATGGACAGCTCGGCCCAGCTGAACTTCGACTCACGGGAGCTCCTCCAGTCGGACGAAGCGTCTCTCACAGCCTCGTGCGACGCGTCTGACGTGGACGGGGATCAGGGAGACTACGACGGGGTCTCCGTGGACTTTTCACAGGGAGTGACACCAGCTCCGGGCGAGGCGGACGGCTCCGGCACGGCCCTGCTCGAACTTTGCCGCAGGGCAGCTGAGACTCTGAAGGTGAGCTGGCCCGAACCCCCTCCGCGCCAACAACAGACCAGACTGGCTGGCAGCTACTTTCTGGGAAGGCAGCAGGTTCCTACGAGGCACAAAATGCCGTTGTTCCCGGACTTTGTGACTGAGCTGACCCGCTCATGGGCGGATCCGAAGTCTCCACTCTCCGTGCCTTTAGCCCAGTTCCTGGACATCGACAGCATGGAGGCGGCGGGCCTAGGCCGCATGCCACCGATGGATGAGACTTTGGCAGCGTATTTGGCGCCAAAAACGTCCAGCTCAAAGCCAACGCTCCCGAGTAAGCAGTGCCGCACGACTGCGGTCCAGCAGGAGAAGAGCTACCGGGCCCAGGGCCTCGCCGCACGTGCCCTCAACATGGCGTCGATGCTCCAGGCTTATCAGGCAGAGAAGCTGCAGGAGCTCCAACAGTCTACTTCAAAGAAGCAGGCGGCCGACGCGCTGGAGGAGACGCGCAGGACAGCAGATTTCATCCTCCGCCTGACGGGTGCAGCAGCCATCGCCCAGGGTAAGGCCATGGCTGAGCTGGTAGTGGCCCAGAGACATCTGTGGCTCACTTTGACCGAACTGCCCGAGAGCCAACGCTCCGCGTTCCTCCACCAAGCCGTGCAGCCCTCAGGTTTATTTGGAGGCGCCCTGGAGAAGATCCAGCA
>JBBPBX010010164.1:40605-51934 GCA_038048925.1 Garcialebias charrua | reverse complement strand
GACCACCGTTCGTGGCGCGCCCCCCCCCGATGGTCCGTGCGCGCCGCACGAGTGGGTCCTCTGCTGAGCTGCACACACACACACACACACACACACACACACACACACAGCTCCGCTGCAGAGAGGGAAAAAAAAGCGAAACCAGCTTATACAGTTGTTTCATGTCATTTTTAATATAAACTGCCTGTTGACTGTGGGTGCACACAGATGTCATCTGTATTCTGTGTGGATCGCGCATCTTGCATTGAAGTGGGTCATCAGAAGTGGGTCTGCGCGGCTCAGATCCGGGGCTGAACTATGATCAAAGGCGAGTCAATTTAATTCGCCAGACCGCGTTTGTGTGTTTTCTGACGCATGAAAGCCGGAATGAATGGACACTTCCTGCTCGCGGTGACAGGAAACTATATCCTTATATGGTGTTTTGAGGGGTGGGAATTATGTAAATAACCTCTCGCGTGCACGAGCAGCTGGGTAGAACAGGTGGGATCCATTAAATTTACGCAGCCCGTTTACACACTTTTCCTGGGGATAGAAGAGTTTGTTGAATCTGACGTGGCATGTTCGTACGAACGCTTCGTACGAACAAAAGTAGGAGAAATTTAGGATAAAAATACGAACATTTTCGTGAATGAGGGCCAATAAGCCCCAGATGGGTGCCTCGGGTCTGTCTGCAACAGACAGTGCCAGAGACGCCTGCAAACAGGCCCGCCAGTCCTCACAGAGACAGGTGAGGGGGGGTCACGTGTTCCAGTCCCCGCCCCATTGTAAATCACGGGGCCGGCAATACACAAATCAAACAAACCTGTGACACATCCGCGCTCCAGCGGTGCGCACAGACAGAACCTGGCAGCCCACCTCCCGGACCAGCTCCTATTCAATGGATTCCAGTAAGTGACGGGGAGGTCACGACAGAAGCCCACAGGCCAAATCCAGTATCACACATTTACAAAGGAAGTGGTGATGACACTGCAGCATGTGTAAACATTCAATGCAGGGCAGAAATGGCACCAGGGCTAAATCAGATTCCTCTTCCCTTTAATCAAAGGGAAATGGACTTTCTGTCACCAGCCAAACTAAAGACTGCTCAACGCAGAGGACTATCTCGAACAGCTTCACATCCTCATGCTGAAGCTGTCTCCTTACCCTCAGTGGGCGACATGCCCTGTTCAAGCAATGATCCTGCAGTGTGTGACCGCACTCGCTGTACTGAATCAGTTCTGCTCCTTAACGACACCCCCTCATAGGGTGACACACAACCCTCCGGAGGTCCTTAAGGCTCCAGGGCACTGATGAGACCGGAGGCCAGTGGACCAGACCCAACCATGAAATGGGCTGGAGTCAGGAGATCTGCTCGTATATAGAAACCTGCACCCCATCAGGACCATGACTCCCCACAAAAACAGGCATTTTGTTCCGCTTTTGCCCAATAATGACAGGAGATTGCTTCTGTCTCCCAACACTCTCGATCAGAGAGGTATGGAGGCGCATCTGCAGGAGGGCCCTCTCCCTAACCTGGTTGGCCTTCAAAGGGCCACAGAAATCAGGACCCTCGAGAAGGAGCTGGTTCCGCCACCTGCTCCTCTCCAGGGACCCGCCACGTCACCAGAAGGAACAGCCTCGCCGCTTATGCTGAGAGCTGTGGCAAATTTCAGCTTGGTGGCTGAGAGGAACAAACTGGTGGCCTCAGGCCTGCCCGAGAACGTGGTAAATACCATTCAAAACGCCCAAGCTGTGTCAACACAGTCTCTCTACGCCCGGAAATGGCGTATTTTTGAAGCTTGGTGCATGGAAAGAAATATTATTTCTTATTCATGTGACTTGGTCCAGCTCCTCACCTTTCTTCAAGACCTGCTTGAGAAAGATCGTTCTTTCTCAACCATTAAGGTGTTTTTATCAGCTATTTCAGCTTGTCACGAGGAATGGGGGAGCAGGACGCCTGATGTGCACCCGCTCATAATAAGATTTATGAAGGGCGTGCTAAGGAAGAGACCCCCCCAGCAGGATCTTGACACATGTATGGGATCTTACTCTGGTCTTGGGGGCTCTCTGTGATCCCCCAATCGAACCACTGAGTGATATTCAGATAGATTTATTATCTTATAAGACAGCTCTGCTTCTGGCTTTGTGCTCGGCGAAATGTGTAGGTGACCTCCATGCTCTGTCCGTGCACCCAATGTGTACCAGGTTTGCCCCTGACAGGTCAAAGTTCACCCTAAGGCCCAATCCTGCGTATATCCCTAAGGTCCTGACTCTGAACCCCAGAAGTCTGGACTTTGATCTCTCTTCTTTTCCTCCTGCTCCTGTCCTCACTCAGGAACAGAAAAGGATGAAGGCACTCTGCCCCGTGAGGGCTTTAAGCGCTTACATGCAGAGAACAGCTGAATGGAGGAAAACAAACCAACTGTTTGTGTGCTTTGCAACCCCAGCTACTGGTAGGGCCCTATCAAAGCAGCGCCTCTCACACTGGGTGACTGAGGCCATAAAAAGGGCGTACAGTAGCAAAGGTCAACAGGTACCCTCTGGAGTACGTGCTCACTCCACTCGGGGCTTGGCCACCTCGTGGTCACTGTTCAAGGGTGTACCAGTTGCAGACATCTGTGCAGCTGCGAACTGGAGCTCAAGAAATATGTTTGCAAAGCATTACAGTCTGGACGTTACTGCGTGTGATGTCACTCAGGCTGTCCTTTCTAACACACAGTAGAAAGCAGCTTTGGGATGCCTATTGAATAAAGGCGGACGTTCACACTAGGATGCATTTTACTGAGCATTTCAAGGGCGTGAATGAATTACGTTCCCATAGCATTTATGTTGCACCGAGAGACCTGACTGATAAGGGAACTGAAAGTTATGCACCATAACTCATGTTCCCTGAAGGAGGGAACGAGGTGCAACATACCTGGCCCTTTTCAATGCTGAAAGCTCGGTGAAGTGCATTTTAGAGGAAGTAGGATGGGCGTCAGCGCCTTAAATACCCAGAGAGCGGGGTCTCTGGCGTGACGCTGACGCCCCTGCCGTAAAGGCGTGATTGTATTCCTTCAGGTAATCGCGCGGAGCGCAATTTCCCACAGCATTTATGGTGCACCTCGTTACCTTCTTTCAGGGGACATGAGTTATGGTGCATAGCTTTCAGTTTTCTTTTTATTACTGAATATCATGTAATTAGTTTTATCTAGATTTAATGATAATTTATTATATAACTATTAATTATTATATAATTTTAAAGATAGACAGATATAGCTGAGGTAGGAAAGTATAAAAGGATATGATATCCTGTCAACCTGAGTTTGATTGAACAATTCCCCAGTCCAATATTCATTCATTCAACCTTTATTTATACAGGCTAGCCTCGTTGAGTCACGGGGACTCATTTACAAGAGGGACCTGTCTCACTCACACCAAACAACCATCCACTCTCACACTCACACCTAGGGTCAATTTAGAGTCACCAATCAGCCTAACAAGCATGTTTTTTTGGTCTGTGGGAGGAAACCGGAGTACCCGGAGGAAACCCACGCATGCACGGGGAGAACATGCAAACTCCACCCAGAAAGGCCCCGGACCGGGATTTGAACCGGCAACCTTCTCGCTGAGAGGCAGCAGCTCTACCAGTTGTGCCACCGTGCTGCCCAAATATCTGATATCTCCGATATCTATATCTGATGTCTCCGACTAATCTCTAATATGTAAAAATCCTCTATACACCTGGTTTCCTACCAGAGACATACATTAGGTGTCCTGGTAACTCTAGTGGTCATTGGGTAAGGGATGGAGTCCACACTGGACTGGCCACCAGTCCATCACAAGGACACATGAAGACAAATGAGATAGACAACCATTCACTCTCTCAACTAATGACTATTTCCAGTTGCCAGTTAACTCTCATGCTTGTTGTCTGTTGGACAAAACTGACAAATGTACGAGAACATGCATACAAAAAAAGCCCCTAATGGGAGGCGAACATTCAAATTTAATAGTGTGAGGCGATAGCTCCAACCACTGCTCCACCAAGCCACTCATAAAGAAAATATCCTTTCAAATGTTGGCATACTCATCTGATCAACTACTTTTGGGGGCTGCTGGTAGAGCTGCATTTGGTTCCAAAATATCTGATCCGACCTGGCCCCAGTCTGCAGCCATCATTTTTTAACCCCACCCTACTCGACAAGTTAACAGCAATTGCAGGTCCGAACCTGGAAACAACAACATTTTTAATAGTTATTAACGGCCGGGGACATGCAGCTGAATAAAAGGGGCAGAAGATCAGAACTATGTGGGTGTTTGTCCTTTCATGGCCGTCCTTGTTCCTGCTGCATTCTTCTGCATTACTCAGATACGAACCCTGCTCTGACACGTCTGCTTTGGGATATCACCTGTTTGGGTCATCGGCCGCGTACGTCCACTGAGTGCAGCGACTGAATGAACGTCCATTTGGCGGACGGATCACTTCGTGGCAGCACAGTCCCATCCGAAGCTTAACTGAACTTTTTACCTTTTTCAAAGTTGGTTAGCTCGCGGTGAAATGGCCGCGTGTGGCTGGTGAAGGTATGGTAAGCCATGTTACCATATAATTGGATTGCAGCTGATCTGCTGACCCAATCAAAACCCTGACACCGACCTGTCCCGCCCATCCAGCACATTATCATGGCCCGGCCCACCCTGAATTCGGGTCAGGCTGGGCTCCGGGCCCAGGTTAGAAATGACAGCTCTAGCTGCTGGTGAGAAGAAAAAAATGAAACTCCCCCTCTTGTGACTGGCACCCTTGTTGCATGTAGTGCACTGACTAAGAGAAGTATTGAGTGACAACACTGTGCTGCCCACAAATATGCCTGCTTTTATATTATTGACTTAGGATGCTCAGGTGTGATTAATGCAGATTATTTTAAAAAAGACAAAAATTATATTAATTAATTGGTTAAATGATCAGTCAATCTACCTCTAGTCTACTTCATTCTGCCTATTGATGTCTTGCATTAAGATAAACATTTCAGGAAGTAACTTAAAACAAGCATAAAAGTGTATGTGACAGGGTATTTCTCATTACTTCAGCGTGCCCTTCCTTTGACTTTCGCCGATGCTAATGAGGGTTATTTTCTGTGGTGTCACTCCAGCTGGAGTCTAAAAGCAGAGGGATATTTAAATCTCCCCCTGACACACAGCCAATACAGTGCTGTCCCCTGAGACGTCTCTCAGTCCACAGCACTGAGGAGGACAGGACCATAGCAGAGCTTTACCTACATAGCGTGGTACACAGCATACTGATGAGTGAGGTCACCTGCAGGAGAGGGGAGGTGGTGCTCGTGACGTGAAATTGTCCACTCCGTGCAATGAAAGCAGCTATTACTCTGCCAGTAACAATGCACCGTGTCATGGAGTTACCACACCCTCCCTTTTTGGACCTGCATCACCATGCAAATTATAGTTCAGCAACTTGTTGCACATACAGGCACCATAATTTCTTTGAAAGTGACTTTTTGCTCTTTCGCACTATGCTGTCACCCTCCTGTTCTTCATGGCTCCTGACACCAGTTGCAAGAAGGTTGTGGTTGCAGGCTGGGCAAAGCGATCGCTCATAACACCAGCCGAAGTTAGTGAGAGTGAGGATTTGAGTCCAGGGAACGGGAGCACTTCTTTCAGAAAGACACAGACATACATAGACGGGGACACACACACATAAAGTTGATATCAGATCATTTGAGGTCTGTCTTTTAATGACTTTTTTATAGAGTAAAGGACGATGACTCTGCCTGTGAATCCTCTCCCCTTAAAGCTAGAGGGTCTAGTCTGGAGGGCTTTTACTGGCAGGTCTGTCCCAACAGATAATGAAGTGCATTTTACAAGCAGTTTTTATTTGAATGATGAAGTCAAAGGTAGAGTGCTTCAAGTAGTCATGAATCAAAATGAATGCATTTGTGTCAAATGGAGCCTGTCTGACATTTCAGACGAACTTTGTTTCGGAGGACCTGTGTCTTTTCTGGACGTGATGTGAAACGCCTCGGGCTGGGCTCAAACTCCCCTTGGTTTACATCTAAAAAGATTTCAATAAAAAGCCACAACGGATATGCAGAGGAGGGGCGGCTTCATTGTCATTTAGCTGTCATTTAGCTGTAATTCAATTAAAGTTGCACTTGTCCTGCCAATACTTTAATTACACCCTCAATAATTGTTTCCCGTTTTTCAAAAGACAGGGAATATTTAGGCTAACGCTTTTCATGAGGCAGGATGGACTGCAAATTAGATATAGATACTGTATCATGGTGGAGCATTATGCATATAGGTGCGCACACACGCACACACATGCACAGAAAACAATGAATGCACACTGCTCTGTATCCTCAGGCAAAAACAATTGGCTTTGACTTGGATTAGATTTTATACCACCACCCACGTGATACATCTGGAGCATCCAAGACCTCTTTGTCTTGGTTGATGTCACCAGCGTTGAGAAGGTGATGTGGGCAGATGGGGACTGTAGGCCTGCATGCATTTGCACAAGCTTCACAAATTTCATTTCAATAGCATTACAGTTGAGTTCCTCCTCCCTTCACTCCCACTCTGCTTTATTTTCTTTGCACTGCTTTTTTCTCCTCAGTTTTCTTGTTTTCCTCACATCCTGAAGGGGATCTGAAATGATCCCACTCATGTCATCGGGCTTAAGCTGTGTCAAGTGGAAGAACATGTGCCTGTGTGTGCAACTATGAGCACATGTGTCTGCGCTCATTTTCTCCAAGGCTGGATCCTGTTTTACAACTAACTCTAAATTTACCCTAAAAGTTATTGCTGTGAAGGTGATAGAAAGCTCTATAGACAGAAAAGTGCCAATCAACAGCAAATGTTTTCCCAGAGCACTGTACAAAACATTCACACACATTAAAAATGTGACCTCCCATGATGGGATGTGTGCTGCTCAGCAGCACACTGGCGACAGTGGAAAAGAAAAACTCTTTCTAAACAGGAAGAAACCCCCAGCAGAACTGGGCTCAGGATAGGCAGCTATCTGCCTCGACCGGATGGGGAAACAGGGACAGCACAATACAGACAAGACAATAAATACAGGAAGATTAATGGACGGTACACAACTCTGTCATTTTAGGTTTGTTAAAGAGGATACTTTGTAACAAATTGCAAATACATCAAATCTTTTTGAAGTGGGGTTCTGTAGAAAGCTTATAAATAGTTAATATCTTACGTGATGTAGATAGCTCTTTTAACAAGTCAGTTTAGAGTAGAGATAGGCCTATTTGTTCGACCAATATTTGCCTCATAATAAAATCAACCAAAGCTCTTGTTTATATGACCTTTTAAGTGTACAAGTTCTTTAAAGGATTCTTAAATACAGTGTTGCCTCGTTTATCATGGGAGTTACGGACCACACCCCACTGTGATAAGTGAAAAAGGGTGACATAGGGATACAGTAGTCCAAGTAGTATTACTTAAGTTAAAGTAAATAAGTACTGTACTTGCTTTTAAAAATACTTAAAGTATTAACAGGAAATAAGTACTGTACTTGCTTTAAAAAAGTATTAAAAGTAAAAGTACTTGCTAAATGTATTAACTAATGCAATGGTCTACAATATCATTAAGTGTGTGTAATGGAATAAGACCGTATGCGGCCACCAAATGTAATGAAATAATGTGGCTGTAAGGTATTTAAACACTTACTGAGCCACCATTATTGTAAATGCGCGAGTTCTTCCTTTTTCCGATACTAAATTGTTTTTACTGTAATTAGGAAAAATGTAATTTCACAAGGGAATCCAACTTATGTTGGTCTACCAGAAAATAGACCTTTTATTGAAACTATCACAAAATTACATTAAACATTGGTATCGATATTAGCTCTGATTCTAACTACTATGACAAGAATTCAAATTAAAAACAAACAGACAGTTGGACCTTTCTGTTGGCACATTACTTAAAGTTTACCATGATGAAAATAAACATAAGGAGGAGTTTAAGGAGGAAAGATAAAAGATTGAAAGGAAATGGTTGAATCTTATCTTGAGATGTTTAACCAGAGATAGCACCCTCTGCTCGGTTTCGGCTGGACGTCCGTACCGTGATGAAACGACTTTTACCTTCGTGAAGATGATCCTGTCTCGACTCCGGTAAATTAGTCAAGCCAGACGCGCATGCTGCTGCGTTTTACAGGCGACCCACGTTCATCTTGCCACGGTCTCGAGACCGTCTGCGTCGGCCTCCCAGAGTAATGCCCAGCTCTGGTTTTGTTTCAAGATAACTTCCAGAAAGAGTGTCACCGCTTGGAGCTGTGACACTCGAAGGGGTTCACAGCTGACGTGCTGTTTGAACCTTTGCTGAAGACGTGGGCCCTTGGTGCATGGCCGGGACGTACATCAGCTTGGAGAAAGACGTCCGTGCATCTTCCCTTCTTCCCGAGAACTCATCAGCTCAGCTTCTCCCCGAGAACTGAGTCCCAGCACGGAGACAAAACAAAACCTGCAGGTGTGAAAACAGAGCACTCTCTGTTTGAGCACAGATGAATTGTTTTTAGAACGGACGGGAGACCGAAGATTAAGTTATGTCTAGAACTTTTCTTTCGTTCCAAAAACAGTTCAAACAAATAGAACGGATTGTTCATTCAACTTTAGACACTTATTCTGCAGAGAGCAGACAGTTTAAAGCAAGATCATTCTGAGATGTTCTCTTAACTTTGGCATATTTAAAATATACCAGCTTAGTAAAATCATCATTGAAATGACAAAAATACTGTTTGATCAATTCTGAATTAACACACATTAAAGAGAAAGTTCAATCTGATTAATTAGTGTCCATTAATTCATAATAATTGTTAACCAATATAAGTGTCCAATCGTCTCCTTGAGGGCTTCAAGAAGGTGTAACACTTAGAGTTTCAAAGAGATGCAGAGAGGTGTACTTGAAGGTCAAGCCTAAAATATCAGAGGTCAGGTGTATCACTACATGTGCGTACTGTATGTATATTTTCTGCAATACATTAATAGTATTGAGCCATTTGAACAATGCTACAGATAGTGCATGTTTTTACTGTGTTACCCACTTTGCAGTGATTTAATGGACCAACTCCCTTCTTACCATTGGTTACTTTCAAACTAAAGAACACATAAAAAAAACCACAACATGAATGTTTGTAACACAACACATTATAGAAATGTAGTAGAATGCACAGATACTTAATGTAAAATGTTGTGGAGTAAAAGTCGAAAGTACCCACTTTTAACTCTACTTATGCCGGGTTCCCACCAAACGCGTCAAAACGCTCCCAACGCACCGTGTTTGCTGCTTGTCAACAGATGTCTGTTCACACCGAACGCGTCTGCAGAGGCGCAGTGGGAGGAGCGTCTTGGTCCTTTTCCGGTCGGGTTTGTTTTGTTTTTTGTAGACCGGGCAGATGAAATCAGCTGTTCGTGAGCCTCGTTACTACTTGAGTGGGTTTTCTACGAGCCAAACTGCAGCTCCGAAAGTCTTTGTTGAGATTAAAACTTTTTTTATGTTTGGGGTGATCGTACGCTAGAGCGGACAGCGGCAACTGTAAAAATGCCAAGTTTCTTACCGGAGGCTGGTTTCTTCATGGAGGCTCGTTGGGCTAAGTTTAAAAAGTCCAAAAAAAGTCCCGTCGTCGTTGCGTCATCACATAGAGTCTCTCCCGATTGGTTGCTGCAACGCATGCTCGACGCGTCGGCTGCTTCGGACGCGTCGCATGCGCGGAAAAGAACTGCCGCACCGCTTGAAATGCTCAAAACGCGCCGTGTCACGCTTCGCCGCGAGGCGCCGCTCCTCCACATAGACTTTGCATGTAAAGTGGCTGTTTCGGCTGCCCGAAACGCGTTTGGTGGGAACCCGGCATTACCGGTAAGTAAAGTACAATTACATGAAAAATGTACTTAAGTACAGTAACGGGGTACAGTACTTGTACTTCGTTATATCCCACTACTGTAATATGAAGGCGTTATAAACCCATCCCAGACGCTTGCAATGTTCTAAACAATGTTTCTAAAAAAAGCGCAACATGTCATGATTGCAGCTCTCTGCCTCCTGCTGCACTTTGCCATCTGCAAGCACTTTCGGCCACGCCCACTTCTCCATGCAGAACAGAGAACAATACGACACGCTGCAGAAGGAAGCGTCTACTGCAGCTGCGGGCTGCACACAGGTGCAGCAGGTGCTAAAAAATTTAAAACAATTTATTAAAAAAAATGTCATGCCTATTGTGTGGCTCATCCATCAATCAGCCAATTGTGTGTCATGTCCAATCTTATTTTGAAAAACCGCGATAGAGTGAGTCTCTGAAGTAGCGAGGGACCACTGTATATTATTATTTAATTAAAGCAATTATTGTCATACTTTGATGAACGTAAACTACATATTAGTTAAAAAATACAAAAAGTTGGGTGTTTTACATTGACTATTGTGCCTCATTTTCTAAAAGTCTGCATCAACATCAGCCATAGAAAACTCTAGTGTAGAATAGTCGGAGCAGGGTCGAGACTGAAGTGGATTAATAAGTATTGATTGCTGTCATCTTAAAATAACTCCAATTAAAAAACTTCATAGCGGTTCTTGTGAAAGCTTTAAAAAAAATAACTTTACGTTGCCATTAATTTAGCATTATGTAATTATTCCAGTGAAAACATTACAGTTTTCTTGCCCGGAGTTCTACATTTATCTGCTGCTCTTGCACTTTGTGCACGTAAAAAAAAAGTGTCTATGTGAATTTATTGATTAAAAAAAGTTTGTACAACTATGGAAGTTTTGAGATCTGAGTTGTTTTAAGATGGCATCGATCCACTTTGATGTGGTCTAGCTGTTAGCTCATCAGTCGGGTCAGAACTAAACTGTGTTTCTCCGAACTGAGGTTGTTCGAAGAGCTATCTAAAACAGGTAAGACATTAATTCTTAACAAAGGCGATTGGCATTCATGACTCATATTGTGACTGTACGATGTCTGTAGCTGTATGCATCATCAGCAGCTTTGTTCCCAAATGCCTCCATCTGTATATTAAAAACAGAGGATCTTTCTCCCAGTGAGCACTGGTTCCAATTTATTATTTGTTTACTTTTTTTTTTTTCATTTCAAAAGGTCTGAACTAGAATTTTAACAAGGGATTAGTCTGACTCACAAACAACAAATACAAGTGTTTGAAGAAATAAATAAATCACTGTAATTTTATAAACATAAGTCTCAGATGGTGATAAAGGCAAAATGAGTAAATGTATACTGTACATATACATGTCCAAATCTTCGGTTCTTGTGTTCTGTATGGATCATTCTTTGGTTTGATTGCTGAGTTGTTATCTTGGGTTTGTAAGCTCTAGGATCAATGTCCTTATATAT